>UZAN01039952.1:13548-42467 GCA_900618425.1 Echinostoma caproni
TGATAAAAAACGATTTAGGGAAACAATAAAGCGTATTGCAAATGGCTTTCAACGATACGGTATAACGATAATTACCACGCGAATATCATTCTGCTCTTTATAATCATCATTTTGTATGATGAATGCGTCGTGTAAATGAGGGGTAAGCCGAAAAGCTGGGAGGCACTTGACAGCTGTTTCGACCTGGTTGGGTCTCATCAGCAATGCAAATCCATCGACGCAACTGGTGATCGAACCCGAGACCCCACAGGAAGAACGCCAGCGAACTATCTACTCGGCCACCGGGGAGCTGATCTGACCGTTGTTCATTTTCCGTTTACGCGATATAACCCAGTGTCCCTGTAGACCAGTGGGTATCATGTTTACCTTCTGTCTGCGAAGTCCCGGAGTCGATCACCAGTTGGGTCGATTGATTAGAACTGCTTATGAGACCCAACCAGTTCGAAACAGCTGTGCATTGCTTACCAGCATTTCAGTTCACGCCTCATTCACACGAATAATTCATACCATAAACAAATCAAATACTCCATTACCTTCAATAGTTCTTTTCCACTTCTTGACCAAAATAACAATTCAAAATATAATCAAAGCTTACACTGAATGAAAAGTTCAATACGTTATAATTTGTAGGAACCATTGCTTTCAATCTCCTTGGTCTCTAAAATGCAAAACAATCTCGTATTTATACACGAAACTTTTAATAATTACACGGGTTCAACTGAAACATTTTAGGAGATCAAATATTCCTGCCACGTTCAAATAGGGTTTTAACTATACATCTTTTGGATGCCAAAGGAGCGAAATTAGAAAACCTTTAATATTGTCCACTGCACGTGGTCTTCTGGTCGACAAATGCAAATTGTGTGATAACTTTCCCCATCCTAAAGATTATTTGCACGATCAGCAAAAGAAAACTAACAGAATCGTATTTTAAATAAAAAATTTGTACCATTAACTGTACTCATCACATCGGTAGCGAGATTTTGAATATCGTTGTTTTAAATGCAACCTAAACAAATGGGATACTTCATGATTCGGTTGTGGCAACTTCCCCTATGTTTGGTAGCTGCCATTACCGACCAATAATTGCCGGTGACTATGAAATTAAACATTTCCAAGGACACCAACCAACCAAATCTAGGTTTTCAAATATCTAGGGTGGTTTAAAAGCTGGTTGTCTACGATATTTGTCCAAGCGGGGCCTGCCTCAACGTAAAATGCACATTGACCAAGTTCGCCGGTGAAAATTGGAGAACACCACAGCTTTTTAAATGCGATGGAAATGTTTGCGATAACCAAAACGGAGCACTGGACAGCTGTTTTGTCCTGTTTGGTACACGATAGCGGTGCGCACGTTTTGTGTCCCTGTCAGGATTCGAACCGCGATCAGTCGGGTCTGGACTTCAAACCCTTACCTTTGAGCTACACGGTCGACGGTTAACACCTTGTACGAATGGCTCAATCAATTTGGATTGTTAATGTTTGGATTATCCCAAGTAGTGAAACCCACAACTAACATCATCAACAGTTCCTGGTGTCTGTGAAAAACCGAATAGGCTAATGCAAACATTGCTTACCTAAATATCACAGCTATCTATGAAATTCAAAAAACACTTGAATGATGAACGATCACGATTACTCCAAACCATTCGCCCAAAGTCAGAACAACCCTTCGGGTTTTCCAGCAAGGAGAATATAGTTATTTAATTTTTTCGGACACAGATGGGACACATTTTAGGAAGCAAAAACAATAGGACCCTCATGTGATACAAAGTGAGAGACTGCATGTATGTCCATCCCTTTCTTGTTTTATTTTTGGAACTCAAAACTTACACTCAATCACACCAGTATCTTCATGTTACTAGTAAAAAATGAATTCTTGAACTGATTCTAACTGTGTACCACGTTGTTTTCAATTTTTTCTCGTTTCCACTCCATTGCCGTGCTCGATCGCAAACAGTTTTGTGGACAATTCACGCAAATCAGTATCCCCTGGCATCTGGCTCGGAACAACCGGATCCAACCGGGATTATTCAGCTCCATCCAGAAAGTCAAGCGGTCACACTGAACAGCACCGTACGATTGCAGTGTCGTGTCCGAATCCTCATCGATCCGACTACGGGGACCGGGGCGCAGGTGTACTGGTCCAAGAACGACTTCGGTATCGGTGGTAGTCGGGATGATATCCAGGAATACGGACGATCACCCAGATACAAATATTCCCGGTATGACTTGCCGTACAATTTGAAGGATGGTGAGTTTGTATTGCAGTTTCACTTCAGCTCCTTCCGTCGCAAACTAATTCAACGTATTTTAATGACCGATCATCCAGTTAAATGGTTTGAATATTCACTGGAACGTGTCAAAAGACTCATTACTAACTGAAACTATGTCAGTTCAACTGAGTAGCATCACCAGGGCAGCTCATCACAGACTAGAATCCATCCTAAGTCCCTTAATATTTCTCGGAGTGATGATCACATGATCACAATCGGGGATGTACTTACAAGCTTGGGAGGGAGGAGTGTTTAACCTCAATCCCGTATAGTTTACTATTTAGGTTGAATGAACAAACAGGTGTCAACGTAATCTTGCCAAAAGCCGTTCAATATAAAGGCAGGCATTTAATGAAATGTATTAATTGCATATACATTAAAACAAAATCAAATATAATCGACAATTTATTCCAACTGATCTTTGTACGATGAGTGAAGCGTGTACAGTATTTGCTTAAGCGACACGGTTCAACTCCTCTCGAAGTGCACACTCAGCCAGGTCGATATGGGCTATGTAATACCGACCTCCATTTTTGATGTTTCCAGTTGATGATGTACGCGTGTATAGAGGTATAACTTTCTAGAAAGATGAGATCATTGCATCGGACGATTTTACGTTGTGCAGTGAAGTTTTTCAACAAATTTACTCTTTTTTAACTGATGAAGATACGCTGCATGTCAGAGAAAGTAATCGGCTGAGGACAAAGAACAGTTCCACATAAATTATGTACTATAAATCATAAGAAATAAATAACAATAATAATGAATTAGCTTATGAGCTCACTACATAATTCGATGAATTCATGTTCAATGAACAGTTTAATTGACAACAAATTGCTTATTTTGTTTTCTAAGTTGATATGGCATTTATACGCGGCTGTGATCCACTTGAGTATTGGATAGAAAACATTCCAGGCCAGTCAAAAGAATAACTGACATCGGGATAGGAAAACTCTAACCACGGTGGGACTGGCTCATATAGGTTCCGGTAGGATCTCGAGATGCGGACCTCGGGATCCGCCTAACGGATAGTTAGAGAGACACTGATTGATATAGCTAAGTGTTGCAAACCTTGAAGCTTGTAAACTTCCTCCATCCTTTTCAATCTTATTGTACCAGAATTATCAATCTCTTTGTCATTGCTCTCAATTATTCCAGTCTTCCTTCTACTCTTTTATCCAAGTGATTGACCAAAATACAGTAATAAAAACCGTCGCATGAAAATACAAATTCATGGGTTGTAAAAATTGAAAAGGAACTGAATTTCCTGAAAGCAATCAGAATCGTGTTTAGACTACCCGAGAAAGCACGGTGTTTGTCACACATGTGTGGCACGCGACGGTTAAATTATTAAACCGTGATTATAGAGTCGATCCAAATCTAACACGTTTGCAACTTAAAACATTAAATGGTTACCCATTCTCTTCTTAATAAATAAAATAAATAGGAATTATTTCTGGACTATGAACAACAGATATTCAGCGTTATTTTTCTCAGTCTTGGTGAATCCATGTCCCCCTGAGACACCGGAAGTGTCGTCATGACTATGAACTGGCCGAGGAACCGGATGTGATTTACGCACGCGAGGCGGAGATGTGTGCTAGTGCTTGGCGAAACTAATCGCCAGGAATCGACTTCACGGTTTCACGAACCACTCAGACAAGTGACGACAAGCCTCAATCACCGTTTGTGTTTGTAATAATTCTCAGTCGATCGACACCATTTTAGGACCATGGGATTAAGTATTTGTTCATCAAACATTCCCCAAAACATGAAAGCTGTGCTTAAATATCTCGCACCCACAAACTTGTCACAGATCTAAAACAGCCACTGATAAACTGCTTCTATCTGTATTCTACGTGTGTATTTTTGTGTGGTATTGAGAGAACAAATTTACTTATGTTAGTTAACCTGTGCGTCCACATTGCGTCCAATAAACGGGCGAAACGTGCATCACAACCCGGCCGAAATGCAGTGAATAGTTCAGTCGGTAGATGCGTAACGACACAGATTCTGTGTGAGTCCTATTCCATAGATCCATCATTCCCCCTACACTACGAGGAACGTGATATACTCTGCTCCAGGTACAGGATTCGTAGATATATCATAGAGTATCAAATTTATACCGCTTTGTCCATTCAGCTTAGGCCGGTCAGAGACTGAGGTGCAAATATTTACACCCAGAAATAGCTGACCTAGTTATCAACCCACATATGAATACGCATTTGGCTGTTCAGCATATTTTGTGGCTGCATCATCAATAACCGCCGGTGCATGTGAAAAATACTTTACTAAGTTCATAATGAATCGATCTTTAGAATCATCAAAACTCCAATCGGTACATTTTCGTAATCGTGATTTTATTTCCTTCTGTCCAACATGCCGTCATACAATCTTTCAGGAAGATAGTTGCAAGCAAGCTTTAAGACTTTACCCCCGGACCACAAATATAAATAGAGAGGCTTTGAATTGTGGTGTTGGGATTCGGTCTCCAGACCTCCCGGTTATTGTTGTGAACCTTTATTCATTTGGTCAACACTATTATCTCTTCTCGTCATTTCAGTTGCTACAATAATCAGTTTGTATGGTGGAGGCAAAATAGATCCTTAATTGAACAGACATAAAGGATAGATGGATACACAAATGGACGTTGATTTTAACCGACCACACCTCAAGCCACAGTTCTTTCGGGCGACCCTAATTTCGGTTAGCGGGTGTTTCCAGGTTCGGTTAGGTTTGGTCCCATAAACATTTGTGAGTTGAAACACTGGAACATCTGGTAATGTGTACGAGTTACACTGGTGAATCTTTCTCCATAAGTTGATTGTTTCTTTCCCAAATCTGCACGGATGAAGTGACACCAGCTTTTATCGAAGATTCTCACTCTATTTGACTGAATATCAGGCATAGTAAGGTGAAACAACGGATACTTGGGCAGATGTTGATTTACTCGGCGAAAAAATATCTCTCTAAGTACAATCCTTTGATCTCATTACTTACAGCTAGATTGCTCATTTCGGAGTAGTCGAATGATTTATCCCGATCTTGTCCAAAGACGGTAATCCAACTGTTCACCTTTTCGAAATCTGTAAAGTATAACAAATTAACAAACAAAACAAATTCATGAGTTAAGCAAAGCACGAAGACTTATTCAATATCCCAGATCCGCGAATGCCTTTGAAAAGCGGATGAAAGCCACATTACTACACTGCAATGTGGTCGGGAAAAAAGTGTTTCGTCTCACAGTCTCTGTGTTCTTTTCGTGCAAAAGAACACAACATATTGAGACCATCCATCAATTTCACAATTCAAACGGAAGAATTGCATTCTGTCGGTCTTTTCATCACACCGCTCAAAGAAACTGATCAACTGACTGATAAATCAATGAACTTCCTTCTTCTTTGACTTCTTCCAATATGAAACTGTTCGGTCTTGCCCAATCCCCCCATTGTGCACGACTGAACCAACGAAACTGGCTTAGACTATGATTGTTTTGAGTTTGCATCCGGTAACCAGCAGAAAGAGAAAAACGCACAGCGTGGATGATACATATCGGTTAGATAGGTAGATACGCGAATTCCTTGAGAAGGCGGCATTCCTGGATAAACCCTTTCAACTTGTCTTATTGAACTACCACAGTTAGTTCTACTCACTGAATCCCTCAGTCGTTCAACCCTTGACTACTTGGTTATTACATTGTTGTTGTTCTATGATATTCATAAGCCGCTCATACTAAGATGTGCGTGTATATATATGTGTGTGTTTGTGTGTGCGTGTTTGGACTGGGTTACACACGTGAACATAAACCAGAAAAATATCTACTCACTTTAATGCTCTACACTACCGAAACGATTAAATTATCTGATTCATCCGAATCTGTGGCACTAGCGTTTATCTCACTTGTGATGCACATGCCTCAGGCTGCTCCATCGGTCTTTTCAATCTACGGTTTCTCTGTTCATGCAAAACACATCATATCTTACGTGTTTCATCTTTGGCAATCATACATACACAAACACACACACGACTGAATGAAGTTACAAGCCCAGAACGACGTTTGTCTTCGCGCTCGGTCCTTTGCGAGGTGGGTCATTTAAAGTAGAAGCCTGGAAGTAGTCGCATGGTTAAGCTCGCCAGGATGTGGACGAGTTTGGGAGAGTGAGAGAGTGGGAGAAGGAAAACCCGTGGCCTGGGTGATTCTGCTAAATTTTGGTCATACGGTGGCCGGGAAAAGGTTGGGCGGTTAAGAACACCAAAACGGTCGAATAGCTAGTGAGACAGCCAGCCAGCTTCGAGGACACGATGGTGGACTATGTAATCAAGATCAAACTGCCCCCCCCACTCCGGGACGAGTTATGCGTTCACGAATGCCTCCCAGTTCATCCTCATGCTCCGCCTTCTGTCAATTCGTCCCAGTGGTCAACATTGCCAACATGAGAAATTCATTGCGAAAACACTTGCAAGATCTATATTACACGACCTGCTTACCGACCAAGATTAGTTAATAGACTGTGGCACGCACCTCGCTTGAAAGCGATTTGTGAGTGGCCGTCTGTCTGTCACACGGGCACCGAGATTTCCATTGAGATCGAGTGAGAAACGGCTGTCTGTGTGTACTCAACCGAGAAAGGTGTTAACGTGAGTTTTTCATAACTTTTCGATTTCGTAACTACGATCAATTCTGCACGCGGTCAATCGCCATAGTTGTGGGTAACATCAGTTCGGAATGATTGCCCCGACCCCGGTCTCCAAAGTGAATATTTTCATCACAGCTCTGTACATTCGTAAATGTATGCAACTCTCAGAGTATCAACAACGCGTTTATCTAATGATTGAAACATTATGGAAACCAATCGCTTATAGTGTTATTGTACCACCCACCTGAAATCTGATGCCGTTGGAGTACATAAGTTATGCACATGTTTGAGTTACCCCTGTTCACCACATCACACCTGACTGTAACTCGTTTAGCATAGATGGAGGTAAAATGTTGTTCGTGATTCCAAGGCAAGTGCATATCTGACAAGTATGTGATAATGACTCAACCATTCTGTTGCTCTGCTTCCAGTAATGTCACATTCGAAGACTGGGCTGTAATCCGTGGATCGTCTAAACCGAGAATTCCACCGGCACGTTTACCAATTGTATTTGGTAAAATAACTGGTTATCGAATTCGCCGATCGGTCATGTGCATTGTCAAAGATGGATAATCTCATTTAAATTCGACTAACATTTGATGGTCCTGATGGGTACCTAGTGGATCATGTAACTATTCACTCCTTATATGAATTCTTCGAATCAAATGGAGGCAGAATGTCAAAGTAGAATTGGTTGAATGAAGAACGACCAAAAGGAATATTAAAGTGGTTCTTAATCCATGTCCTACTGTCTAAAATTCGAACCCCATCAATGTTATTCAAACTTGGAACTCCATAATCGAGTGCACTCGGTTGATTCCCACAATAACTTTAATAGTGATTTGGCACTCGAAACATTTGTTCTCACTCTATACCGAATGTTTTTCTAAATAAAAGCAACTGTAAGGGAGAAATTGAAAAGCAGATCTGGTTCATT
This sequence comes from Echinostoma caproni, assembly GCA_900618425.1. Taxonomy (NCBI): domain Eukaryota; kingdom Metazoa; phylum Platyhelminthes; class Trematoda; order Plagiorchiida; family Echinostomatidae; genus Echinostoma; species Echinostoma caproni. Next base: position 21,399 of record UZAN01039952.1, read on the forward strand.
ATCAGCAACGGTTCTAATTTGTGCAAAAAGAAGCAAAAAGCCAATATCGCAATAATGTGGGTGGAAATGTGAAATGCTAAGAAACACAAATCCAGGTATAAACGGCATAAACATTTTCTAGTGTATTCCGACCAATATCATGTTCGCCAATCCACCCCCCCCCCCNCTCCATGACAAACCGAGAGAAATTCCAATCATGTTGGTCACATTCGTTCCTCACTGGTGGGGATTTTGCGAAGAAAGATGACGAAAAAGCATTGGATCGTGGTGGCTTTGTAAAACTGTGGTGAGAAAACGACTGATCCACGACCATATCCAAATTTCCAGTTAACCCCTCTGACATACACCACCCAGTGCACCAACCGAATGAATGCACATCGAGAAAGTAACAGTAGCAGTAGCAAAAGCAAGAGGAGCAACAAAGATAACCGAAATGACATTCGCTTCGATGGCCCGAACAAACACACTCTCTTGCACAGAATCGTTATTTTGTCCGTTGTCCTTTTTTTCGGAGGGAGATAGAGACGGTTGGACCAAGCGGGAACCAGCTGTCGATCTCCAAAAAGATATTCGAACCTGGTGTTACCGATTTTCTGTTTCCGATGGTGTGCTGTTGATGTTGACGCTCTTGGTGGTGCGATACTCCCGGGGTATGGTACGACCATACGTTTTGGGGCAAAGTGTTGGTACGTCAGAAGAAGCCAAAGTAGTTGCTTGTGTGTGTGTTTGTGCAAGTTTCAGCTCGTGCACATGTGGGTAAAACGAAGTATTGGAGTGGCTATGTTTGCATCCGGTATTCAGTGGTAGTAGTTTCAAGTTCTGTTCAAAGTTTTGTGTCTCATCGATCCGTTCGTAATTAGTACGCAATTTTGTGTTTTTCAGTCCTGCATTTTCAAAAATTGGGCAGAATTGGGCCGTGGTTGAATGTTCGTCCCCGCCCACCCACCCGCCTCCCCCGTTTCCTGGTTCCCCGATAAGGCAGCAATGTACGGAGAAAATACTTCGTGGAAATCACCCGGTCAAATAGTACATCGAGGTGTTTTTAAAGATGAAGGAAAGAGATCAGCGTTTTTAGCAATATCGAATGTACCAGATATTTACAAACGACACCGACGTTCATATATTGATGTGGGTCATAGCAAGTGATCTGTCTAGTAGGTATTCCCCCTAGGGAGACTGATAATCCATGGAGAGAATTCTATTCTATGAGCTAACGGGCTTTTTCCCGTCTGTTAACTAATCAAGTTTCTTGTAAACGTGTCTGATTACCCGGATAGGTAGTAGTAGAGCGATGCGCTGCTACTGACGGATAAAATGAGATTCCTGTCTCATATAGTCTCAACGTGATATCCTTTTCTCTCCTGAAGTTCTATATTACCCCATAAAAACCTGATCTTTGGATGTAGATAAGCCCAAATTGATATCAGTTTTCTCTCATGTGTTAGTCCGGCTGAATTTTACATACATACTGTCGGTTTTGAAAGCAAGAAAAAATGCGACACTTTTTTATTCACGAAAAAACGAATTAGCTTCATATATACTGATTTTTATTTATATCTAGTACGAGTAAAAAGATGTGTCAAGAATTACTCGTAGTTTGGCAGTGAATGACTAAAGCAACCTTAATATCTGAAATACAAACTAATCTTCCTTCTTTCGTAGATGATTCTGTGGCACCGACGCATATAATGGACATTCTGATAAAATGAGCTTTCCTAAAACGAATGAGCATGTACTAAATAGGGACAGCCACGATAGGTAGTTTGTGTAAGAAACTGGAAATCAGTCTCGTTAGCAGTGTGTACTTTTTGTGTCCCTGTTGGGTTCGAACCGCGATCAGTCGGGTCGGGACTTCAAACCCTTACCCCTGATCTACACGGTCGACGGTTAACACCTTGTGCGAATGGCTCAATCAATTTAGATTATCAAGATCATCCAGAATGCCCGGTGCCTCTGAACAATCGAATGGGCTAACCCAGACTTGATATTCTAAATGGAAATCAATCTGTTTGTGGTCTTCATTTACGCTATTGTCACATTAAAGTAATCAATTAAGGATCACCATTCGAAAGCTTCACCAGCTTATCAACCGCGTTCGCATGACCACGAAAGATTTCAAACGGAAGCCGGTAGAGAAAATAATGCATGATCAGTCAACGTTGAACGATTGAAATGGTACACTTGATCGACTACATTACGGATTGCGCCAATGCGACGCACTAAAACATTCAACGTTGAAGCAGTTTGTCATGAACCATGGTCAACAACCAATCAACAATTGAATAATCCTCATTAACTGATACAGAACTGCACTATTACACAATCGCAAACTAAACCCATCTTTATCTGAAAAAAATCGCACAAACTTCTTTCTAACCGCCCGACACATGCTCACAATAACATAAGAAGTCAATAAGGTGACCTAATTTCCTTGACCACTACCTAGTTCACCTTCATTCTTCTTCGGTACATGCCATTTGTTCCACTCTGAAACAATCTGGCTTGCATTTATCGTAGTTGAAGCGGTCTGCTTTTCACTTTGTTCACAAATAAGACGATTGAATTCTTCGCATGTATCCCTAGAACTCAGACGTGTCCGATTCAGCCAGACCAAATGTTTTTTGTCATCCCCCGTTAAGGCCATCTTGCAAAGACTGATAACTGTTACTTATTTTTCCCGAGCAGTGCGAGGTCTTCACAAAGCGTGAGGCTTTATCAACCACAAACGCACACAAAAAACGTCTCAGATGAGTGTGCGAACGGGCAGTTACCCTTTGATACAGTTTTATCAGTTTAAAGGAACTGCCGATGACATTTCTACTCAGCAGTATTTCCGGTGAAGGGAACATCTTGCATGAACCGTCTCTCTGGAAGGCAGCTGACCCTTGGTGAAGAGTGAAGTCCGCAGAGAAATCATTGCGTGCACTTATCATCCTGAATACTTAAGAAAAGTACCATGAAAGTAGAGTTAAAAAAAGTGTGGTCTGAGTGCCCGACAACCGGTAAAGATTCCTTGGATAACCGGTTGCTATCGAACTGCTCGCCTTAAGTGGACAGCGTATCGGTGTTGTTGTATCAGAAAATGGGGTATGAAGTGACGAAGCTATACTTTAGCTATGTATAATAAATGAAAGAACTAGAGTCTGAATAGTGAAACGAGCTATTTGATATGANGGCAAGTTTGAGGTGATTTTCGTGATGCAAACCGTGAGTGATGCGAAGAACCTAAGCGCATTGGATGAACAAATGGAGCTGCTGCTGGAACAGAAACCAGTCTGACTTCCAGGACAACCCGTTTGAAACCTTGTTTGATTTCTCCATGTGACATCAATCACTTATAATCTATGACAGTGGAACTAATGCACTGCCCATAGAAGGCGCGCCGTTTCAACGCTGTCAGTCATCAAAAGAATCCTAACTGATTACTATACATCTAAACTATTTAAGTCTCCACAATGCTTATGATTAGCCCAGTAATCAACGGTTAATTAGAATGCCAAAGCAACTGAGTGAAAAACAAATGCGAATAAAAGCTTTTGTGATTGAAATCGCGTGAACGATGTGCTCTAGCAGTGTAACAGGAGGTACCTACTGAGACATCTGACAAAGAGAAACAAATCCTCCGTTCGACCGGTTCTGTAATTCGCTGATGCTGATCGGCAGGTGCTAAATCACGTGATCTGCATGTGTACCACAAACCGCTAAGATCCTTTTCGAATATAATACTTGTCACAGTTCAAGCTCTGCTATCAGTTTCGTAGAAAAGTGTAGATATTGTTCCTCAACAAAATGAGGGTGACAATTTTACAGCGCTTCCTACAGATTAAGTTGACCGTATGTGTAGATCTACTAACTAACCACTGGATTTCCTCTAAATAGGAGCAAAAAATGATCTGATGTCATGGGTAGGTTATATTTTTGCGTTTGACCGACTAACTCACTTCGTGAAATGAGTCCGATTCATCGGTACCGCAGATAGTAACTGCTTAAGAAGGAAGAACGTAGTAAAGACTGCACTGACTGGGATCCAGTTTTGGTAGGTTGTAGTTACCTAGAACATGGAATAGTCCCATGATCGTTAGCATGTTTTGTTAAACTCTTCGAATCACAGGATCCGTGGGATTCTCAAAATCACAATTTGGTAATCTACTCAGTCCTCAAAAGCCTTTGCACGTGCCGATTTGCCTTTTATGATTAGTACAATGAGATATTGTACGCTATTTTGTTCATGAGTTAAAATCATTTATCGTTTTAATTTTTTTCTAACTCTCCTTTTTAGGACAGTACGATTTACAAATTACCAATGTGGAACTATCTGACGAAGGATCCTACGTTTGTCAGGTGAATTTCATGAAACAGCAGTATCTCAGTCAGACTGCGGTTCTCACTGTTCAAGGTGAGTTTTCACTGTTTACTAAGGATCTACTTTGTCTTCCAATCCGTTTGCTTCATCCTGAATTTTGAGTGAAGCAAGTGTGAGCAGGATATGGGGGGTGACTAAGCTAACTGATTAAGTTAGAATACACAAGCAAAGGGTCAAAATTTGGGCAGTTTCTGTACAGCTGAAGTGCCACTTTTATTCGATTGCGAAAACTGCTATTGTACCAATAATAGCAGAATGGATTTTTCTGGACGCATTTTCTGGTGAGCTGTGAGCAATTTTGTTGTATTTCCACCTGAATGACGTTTAAGTTCATTTTCTCTCGTTGTGCCGACGGATAGCAGATAATGCTATGTACTCAATTTATGGTTTACGACTATCAGTAAAAGAATACTTGACTCTTTCGTCAACCGAGACGTTGAACAACATCACGGTTGAATTCATATGCCGGCTTCTGTGCTGTCAATGTATCCTCTAAAGTATACACACTTTTGTACTCGTAACCTGGTGGGGATGATGAAAAAAGGTGATATGGAATTGACGCTCGCAAATCAAAAGGGTGCCGGGCAACCGGAAGGTGAGCTTCGATAAACACCAGAACTGTCACTTTCCGTTGTGTATTCAATCGCCTCCCTGGTGCGTAAAATAGAGTACTAATTAAGTTGATAACGTTTGTACTTATTAAATAAGAAAGCAAACAGTGTTGAAAAGCTGAATGAGAGAGATGGAGCTGCGGCTCAAAAACATCTCAAAAAAGCAGAAGCCGTGTGTTATATCAGTGAGATGAGACTGCTTTTGTGGGATACTTTGTTAATAAAAACACGAAGCAGACTATTTTTCCATGGGAACGTTGAAATCTATGAAAAAATGGGAAATGCTACAGTCAATGCATTGTCTTCCTCGGAGCAGTATGCATTATTCAAGTTTGAAGAAACACTCATGGAAACAGACAACGATGACTGTTCCATACTTTTTGATTTTGAGCGAACAGAGACGAATGAGTTTCGTGATATCAAGTGTTTCCTGTTACCAAGCAAATTAACTCTGTATCGAGAGGCATGTCATTAACCCTATAGCTGGTTCACTCGTGTGTTACATTGTCGAAGATGCAAAGCCGTAGATCAGAGCAGATTGAGGTTCTAATTGCAGAAATCTAATAAACTCATACCTATAAAGCTTGGTGCTAGTAAAAAGGAAGCCGAAATCAATGCTATGATTTTAAAATGGTGTTCACTTAGTCGATATTGCGACATCAGTAAAAATTCAAATAATCAGGAATAGAATAGCTATCTCAGGAACTGAGACCAACGATACCATTCGCTTTACCCAATGATCAGAATATGGAGTGATCGCAAATGAAAACAGCATTAAGACATCAGTACACACATACTTCTAACTACTTACGCGACATTTGGTTGATTTCATTGCATCAGCAAGTACATATGCTCCTCATTTCCGGGCTTCGTCTCCCTTTAATTTTGTATCTTGGATCCACGACATTTTTACACACACACACACACACACATTTAAACAACGTTATCTTTTACCCATTGGTTATTTTTTCCGCTAATGAACGAAAAACACACTATCAGAATAACTGCCACGCTTACGAATAAACTTAATCCAACCGAATTCGGTGCAGCCGGGGACTAATCTCACATATCTAACCGGGGTTTGACAATTGAGTCTCTCGCCACACCTATACTTACTCTCACGCGTAAGTGATGCATTCACGCGAACGAGGCCATCAGATGCACATGTGGCGCTTAGCTGACCGGTCACAGATGTTTTTGACAATATCCGTTGATTGATTTGTCACACCGGTATCTCACAGGCTTAACACATGCGGCAAATTGATTTGTCAGATAGATACGATGGACTGAAGTTGGAAACGATTTTTTCGAGATCGATATATCTTCATGGCCAAACTTAGTGATTAGTCAACCAGAACGTTTAGAAAGCACTAGATTTGGAAGCGTCAAAGCTAAGCAGACAAAAAGGTATTGATTACTTTAGAATGTTTGCAAAAACAATTTCATAAGTTTCGAAGTGAAATATATGTCAGGTTTAACATTTCTACTAAGATATTTTCTGTTAAATTTTAAATCTCTTCATCGGCCCTTGCTGGCCCAAGATAATTTTCACATTTAGTTGGGAATGTACCACGCACGCAAATGTGCAGCTTGTCTTTATTTTAGAGACAATTAATTCCACTGGGGTAAAGCAACGTCAACGGGAGAATCTCCTGCAAACCGGGAGATTGAAAGGACCGGTTAATGCAGCGTATCACCAAAATGAAAACCAATCACCTGCTCTAAAGTTATCCACCTATTGGAAGACTATGGTAATTAAAAAACGGTCTAAAACATTAGTTAGAAGTCACAGGTTTTTAGCTTTGTAATCTCACATTCCTGATCGACCACATATGCATCACAAGAAACCAACTGTATCTGAACCAACCGTCGGGATGTTAGGACTAACCTCAGTGAAGTTTAGTATTTCAAAGCAACCTACAATCAATAATCTTTGAGTACGTATTTTGGGCGCTAGCAAGGGCCTGTAGTTGTGAGTCCTATGATATTTATTTACCTCGAGCCCATTTCGGAATCGCAATCAAGACACCTTCTTGTTGATCAAACAGAGGATTAATTTGGAAACTCGTTAAAGGTATCAGTTTATGCTTTACGCCTATTCAAACCTGAGTTCACGTAGATTTGTTTGTGTTCACAGAATCGAATCACACATCACGAACAGAAGAAAAACAAACCACTCACATGGAGGCTACTGTTTATTGTGTTTGATGTACCCACTGATATTCTACACCCCCCCTCCCCCGCTCCCCGGGGCCCACTTGGTCGGAGATGATTGACATGAATGATTTGGAGACCAGTCTCATCGGAGACGAAATATCCACGGGATGAATAAAAATCACATTGTGCGCAATCCGTTTGATTATCGAATGATCATGACAGTTTTGTGAACCCGTTCATTCATATCCTTGGCTACACGTCGCCCTTTTCTTGCCGTTCAGCAGCAATTTGTGATCTATTTCTCTTGTCCTTAGACGAATTGGTGAGACTGGCAAAGCAACAGACACAAGCCAGCACAGTGATTTTCCATGGAGACGTCGGAGAGTAGGAGGGAGATGCCATGCAACAGATCGTCACGTACACAAACAAAAAACAGCCGACTTCAATGCTAAAGACAGAAGATGTGTACTCATCAACAGGAACGTCCAAACCAGACCCACTCAGTGATTGACATATGCCTCCTATGGAGCAAAAAGGAAATTGCTCCCGAGTGCTCGTCTGGAAAGACTGAACATTTGGAGTCGGCAACAAATCGTTTCACTTGTACTCATTTTACAGCATGGTTTTTCAACGGGCACATGGATGTAAAATTGCAGCTAATTAATTGAATCACAGGAATACATATGAAAATTTCTGATTTCCTAATACAGAAAACCGGTGGTTCGGTTATAACGGTAATCTCTTGTTTGGAGTGATTAATCTGTTTTTGTCTGTTCTATACTCTGCCCTCGGTTAGTCCCCTCTGAGGCACCGAAGCTGATCCAAATTACCAAAGAAGGCAAAGGTCCGGAAGTGGAGGTCGGTGCATCCACTCCGGCCATTGTCGAGGATGGCGCTTTGCTCGTCCTCAAATGTGTCGCGCGACATGGCAAACCTGGTGCGCATTTGACGTGGCTGATCGATGGGGTCCCAGTGACCGTGGATGCCAACCGAGATGGACAAAATGGGACATTTCGATCCGGATTTGTTGGCAACCTATCCGTTCAAGTGGTACCCTCTCCGAAGTTTCCTCGGCTGTGAGTTTTACCTACAGAATGATCTGTTTCCCAAATTTGGGTTTGGTATGTTTTCAAATGGAATTCCGATTGGGAATCAAGCTTATACTCCATAGACAAATTCTCGTCAAAAGTGATGCAGCAATTTTCCCTAATAGAAACGGATAATTAAGGTTTGACAACGGAATTTCCGAATCCTACTCCATCGTGCTTGATGACGTCAATGTCAAAATCCGAAAATTCTAATGATCACCTCAATTTTATTAGATTCATTTATCACCGATGAAGCGACATCAACCTTCGCTTACACATCATTGGTTGAAACAGCAGAGTTATTATTATTTTATTGTCTGAATCCCAATCAATTGGGTCATAATGACCTCAAGTAAACAGTTCTTCAAACTTTTTCAACTAACAAAAATATAATTCTCCAGATAACTCCATATCAATATGTTTCGTGTTCCAAATCAACTAGTATGTTGCAGAAAGCATTAGATGAATAATTCGTCCAATTAAGCACAGAATATCATGACTGACTTGGGCTTGTCTAATAACAGGGTGAGCATTTCGATTGATTAGATGGTCTGTCTCTCTCTTTCTTTCTGTCTCTTTGAAATACATTTTTTGCTTTGAAAATAAAGTCCGGTAGGTGAAACAAGCTGTCTTTTTGATAAATTCATCAACGGACCATAAGAATCATATAGGGTTATTTGGGTTCGCCGATCTGGTTTTGATCGCATCAAACTAAGTACAGAACGTATGCTAAGATTGTGAATGTTATACTGTTGTTAACTCAGCGATGTCGGTAGAGAATTACATTCGTTGACGTTTTGGTTACCGTGGGTAGCCTTCCTTAAGGCAGGTTTACAATCAAGATTGTTCACCTGATGCTCATCTCGATTAGTTCGTTGGTAGGTCCCCCGGGGGTGGGGTGGGTTTCTTGATCCGAGACCACTGTGAGGTTAGAGCCTGAACGAAATGCTTTTGGTTGCATGGGAAGATTCAATGCTTGGATAGCTGTCGCCTCGGCTGTGCACAAAATGATAAACCAAAGGCATTTTGGCAGAGATGATGTCGTGTGATAAATGGTGCGGAAAGCCTGATTAACATTGATAGTGTGTCGTGTTTCCACTTTTCGCCGTTCTATTTTCACCGTGTCTCAACCAGTGGGGTTGAGACACGATAGCTGCCTCGTAGTTCGGCCAATTTAGCTCGCTCCACAGGAGCAAGGCACATGGATGTGGCTTGTGGAGGTAGTTTATCTTTGAGGTGGAACCGTAGTGCTGAGGACGTATTGAAATTCATACGCAGTTCAGCCATTGTAAATGTTTGACGCAACGCTTGATTGATCCGTCGTGTAAGCCATTCAGCCGTGTTGTCACCTTTAAACGGTAGTTGCAAGTACAGTGACCGTGTGCACAACCGGCACCCTGGTATCTCCGTTTGATGTTCATCTATGAAACTATCCGGATAACCGTTCCCCCGAAGGAATTTTTTGATGTGTTCAAGTTCTTTGGTTACGGCATAGGGAGAGAAAATTTCCCGTGCCTTCATAGCTAAGCATCCCATCAAATTTATCTTGTGTTTCAATGGCACAAAGCTATTGAAATTCACATATCGTCCCGTCCATTTCGGTTTTCTGTATAGTCTTCTCTGGAAAGTTCCCCCTGGGTTTCGGATTAGTAGAACATTCAGGAAAGGGATCCGATCATTGTTCTCCTTCTAAATAGTGAATTTGTTTGACTGTTGCCTTGCGTTGAATGTCTCCAGCACAAACTCAACGTTGGTTGCTTGGTTTTTATGAAAAATATATATAATAAATAAATAAAAATATATTTTCGCTTTCAACAAACCAAACTATGGTACAGAAAGGCCAATTCGATAAGCCGCCTAATCTGTGAAGTAACACATCACTGTTGGAGTAACCAAAACAATAAATCGTTCATTTTTCAATCGTTATTCACCGAAATAACCACTGCCCGTTAAATAGAATCAACACGTTATTTGACTTTGTGTTATTCTTACGGAATTCGTTGGGATGGGTTAACTTGATCAAGTAAATGGAGTCATATTTTAACCAATACCATAAACCTGACGCAGAGACCATCAAACAGCCCAACCATGATGAACTAGTGACGGATACTCCTAAAGGTCTATTTTAAGCTTCATTGGTAATATACATATAAAAAATAATCATGCCATTTGGTACAGCGGTTTTTGGTAGCTATCTTTTGCAAACCCATTTCGATGACAGATTAAAATGTTGGAAGCAGTATGAGCGTGAAAACAGATAACTCATGCAGACTACAACTACCAGAGAATTGAGCAGATGCACGTCCAGCACTTTTAACCGCACTCAGTCATATCACGTATTGTCTTTAACCGTCAGTTAAATTGATCGCGAGTTCTCAATCCTGGAAGTCTGTATGACCGAGTCCCTAATTCAGGTTTTGCATACTTGCATACCAGGTCGACTACTTGTTCCGTTGCAGGACCGCAACTTTCTGTCAATAAGCTCGTTGTCCCGCCTTCATGGTGCCATTTAGAAGTCTCTACAAAATTAAAATCATATTTCTCTTTTTCTCGGTTCAAGCATTCAATATGGTTAGCTTTCCCATTGCATGACATCGCTGACCCCAGAACAATCGAATCTCCTAGAAAAACTAGTTCTCGAATGAACCAAAAACAGCAGTCATCGGAGGACCCTGAGCTCAAGCCCTGACAGACATATATATATTATTTTGTTGTAAAGCACTGAGAAGTTTAACAATCTCAGAAGAATAAAATAAAGTTTAAAAATTATTTGCTTCTGATACATATAGTGCGCGCAGAAAAATTAAATGTCTGCAGCTTCTGATTATTGTTTGTACAATCATAGTTTGGATCTAAGGAAAATCAATGATTAAGCGAATTTCATAAAGCTGTAACAACTGCCCACTGCTTTCATTGGAGCTTCACCGATATATATTTCTGGAACTTCAAACACTTAACAGGAGTAAGATTGATGTTCCGATTCTATAGTTCTGAAACAAACCTATCAGAAATATATCAGCTACAAAGAAATGAGGGCCTATCTTGTTTGATCACTTACCCCTCTATAATTTTACTGATTAGGACGCCAACTCGGTTTGTGAAGATCCAGGATACTAGACTTTGCGGGACCTCTACTACCAAACCATTCAGGTATGACAAGATCCTTTAGCTAGACAAACGCTATCACGTGTAGCTTTTTGGGTAATAGAGAAGCACACTCCTTGCATCAAATCCAAATGAAGTCCGTTCCTAAATTACTTAGGTAATTCAGTGGTGTTTCACAATAAAAGCAAAACCTCCGAGCTAAGTAAAATGACCTAGGTAAGAACCGACTCAATGTTTTCACCGTGTATTACGGTAAAGAGAAGCAATATATTTACGCTCCACCAAACCTCAATACAGTTTGTAGGAACATCTTAGATCACCAATTGCATCTGGGTTATGTGTGTCGACTTCGAACGTTTTCGTTATGTCTCCTTCGAAATTTAAAGAGTTTCGTGGGTTTCTAATAGTCATCTCAAGTATGTTAGAACGTGTTGAGTGACACTCTTGGTATAATAGCTCATACATACACCGAAAAGAACCAAACTTTAAAGGGGTCTGGAAAAATGTGGTTGAAGAATTTTCGCTTCTTATCTCTACATGCGAACAAAACGAGGTTTCTCAAGCATGCACACAAACACACACATTACCACATTGTATACATTCTAGCATCTACAAGTTTGCTTGTGTGCGTGTGTATGTGTAAATATATAAACACAACCCACCTTAACCAGTAGTATTTTTTAGCACTAAAACTTCATGCATACATACATCGGTGTTCACGTGTTTGTATTGCCATGCCGGTCTGTGAATGAGTTCAAGTTTCTCAGCTCGCAGTTTTCTTAAACCACTCAAGCATACTGTTTGCATTAAAATCGCTTCCCAGAATGTGAAGTGTTTTGTATCGCCTGAAACGATTTTGCACGGTCTGCCTCAATTGGGCGTGCCACATATAGGTGAGCTTTTCTTTTGTTTCTCCTCAAGAGCGATCCATAAAACATTCAAAGGCAATAGCCTTGCTTCGGGAGCATTATTTTCCCACTGAGAATATACTATCATTGAGCCGGATAGTGTTTAATCAGCACAGTTGTTTGTTAGCATCTTGTCACTCAACTTACTAATGTGTAGTTTCGAACAGAAGAAGCCAAGTGGCTCTTCCTCTAATGCTCTCTGTTTGTTTTAACAACTGGTTGGTAATCGACGTAGTTTGCAATGATCTCACGTCTTTCTTTCTAAACCCCAGTTTTATCAATTCGCATTCTAATCCAGTACTATTTTGAACTAAGTCCGGAAGGTGGATTACAGAACGGCGGGGAGTGGACGAATTGGTAGCAAACACAGACTTAATTGCGCGCGCACACACCCATATGTCACCGGATAGAGAGCACGAGAGAAATTCGAACTCTTTTAAGGCCGAAATGAATCAACTAGTTAACACTAATTGAGGGAAATACTAAACATCAATGAGTTTTCTACTACTATTCAACTCTTTTCGGATGTTTCCTCTAATCCGCAAGAGAAACTACAGTTTTTCTAAAAAATCCTCGGTTAATAAACGGATGTTCCTCATCTCACCTCCGGTTTATCAATATCACATGATGAATTCGGGAAAGCGATGACATAAATGCACGCGTGTACTCATGCATTTACACATGTATTTTTGCATGCACCTTTGCGTGGATATATGAATGTATGTATGTATGTGTTTTTATGGATTCATTTATGTATCTATGTATGCATTTACGTATGTATGTGTGTTATTATACATATATATATGTGTATGTATGCACAGGTGTTGACCAAACCCGTGTAACACCCTGATTCTTTCATCACATTTTTTGTTCCCAAAGCTTCGTGTTTTGAACCTCATTCCAGGGTGGAATATGATAATGCCCCATATTATATTATTATTTGCACGAATATTCACCTAATTGCTTTTACTTCCATTGATCGAATGCCATTGAAAGGAGCGGTTTCTTGACTTTTACGACGGTCGTCAGACTATCAGTTGTAAGATAAAAGATCTTCAGTACAAATGGTAATTCCAATTCACTTATGATAATGGGTTGCAAACATCACACAGGTATTGTACTACCACTTTTTCTATCTTCTATTTGTCCTTTCTTATTTTCGAGCATCGGAGGCAATCGTTCTTTCGCGGAGTCCATCATGTTGACTGTCCGAGAGTATCTGCCAGTTTCCGCTAATACATGCCTCAATCTGGTCACTGACGGCCAGTGTTTAGATAGATAGCTTATCCTTGTTTCTAGCACAGCGCAAGTCTTTCAAATACATCCTAATCTCAATTGCTGAAGGTTTCATATCAGGTGGTCTCAGCTGCAGTTCAAATTGAATCATCATTCAATTTCGCTTGTTCACCGAGCTTGGCACTTGTTTGCAAAGTTCCAACCCCAGCCGAGGCCACTTCTCAAGCACTGATGATAAAACCTCGGCTGGTGGTGAAACGTTTGGAAACAAATTTCCAAGCTCGGCGAACAGGCGAAATGGAGTACAGTTCAACCGAGCTACGAGAACCGATATCGATACTTTGAACCATCATTTTCTAAACGGTGGCGTGATAAATAGCGGTTAACCCGCTTGGGCTTTCTTCCATAATGGTTATGTACAACTGTTCTCAACTGCGATCAAAGTTAACAATTATCTTTCTTCGATGTAACCAGTTTACTCCTTCCTGATTTATGTCTTGATGGAGGAATTAATTTGATTGTACAAACAATCGGGCCTCTGTTGATACCGAAGCACTTGCACAAGTCCGGAACTCAATCATCTGATTTATTTGCCCCTGGGCTTGAACTATATGCCGAAACATGTTGAAAGTTGTATCCGGTTTGGGCATGGTTACAATACAAGTAACTTATTCAAAGAGCCGCACACCTCAGGGTCCACTTTAGAAAGTCACCTTTTGTTTTAAAGATTATGTTTCTGGTTCTTACAGGATAAGCGCTAATGCCTGAGTAGTTTGTAGCCACATAGTTTGTCAATGTATTTAAGCTAGAAAAGTTTTTTTCATTCGGCTTGTTCAATTTGTACCGGGTGAAAGGAGATAAGCTATTTAGTGACGTGCCTCGATTAAAATAAACATCGTCATCAAACAGCAATCATTTATTAGAACGAATGAAATTCCATACTGCTTTGTATAAAATATTTCACGATTCCGAGCTGTAAACTTAGCTACTAAAAATTGCATCGCGACAATCGAGGTCGCGCGAATTCAAACATTGATACAAGAGAGCTAAGAACATCGCAGAGGTAGATAAAGTTTGATATAAGTAATCTTTATTCATAACAACCAATATACACCTATGGTAATGAAAACCGGAATGTATTTTCAAAATGAGTCATGTTGCACGAGTTTGATCAACTCCTTTATGGAATGATGGATGAATGGTTAATTATTTGATTGATTTCTTGATTGTTTGGTAAGCTGGTTGTTCATTTTTGTCGATCGGTTGGTCGACTTGTTGTTTAGTTGGTCTATTGGTTGCTCTTTTGATTGTTTGTTTGGTCGGCTAGTTGGTTGGTTGGTTGGTTGTTTGATTGATTGGTTGGTTGGTTTTTGGTCAGTCGGTCGGTTGTTTGATTGGATAGCTGGGTGAATGTATGTGTCGACAGATGCATGGATGGATGAATGGGAGAAAGCTTGAGCGTTTTCCATCGCTAGATCCATCACTTTTGTCGACCAATGTGCGCTTGCGTAAGTATGCCTACTTTATACACTTCATGTGGGAGATGGCATCATCAAAAGCGCCTAGTTCTCAAGAGAGTTGGGTCGAGTGATGTTTGTGAAAACCAAGAAAAAATAAAACAAATGCGCTGAACACCCGAATAAGGTTTCGTTTCATCACAATGACAAAGGATTTCCTCTCAGAACCGAACTTAACAGAAAGACAAATGGCTACACAGAACAAAACCGCTGGATAGACTACGACCTAAGTATACCATAGATTCTAGCTCTGCTTTCATAAACATCCCTTCCTCCCGGGCAACATGAACCCTATAGAACTGATGCACACGATCGCGGTCCGACAGTCCATAAAACAACAGAGTATGAGAGTGAGACAGTGGGTAAATTAAGACGAGGATAAAAGAACGATTGAGTGATGGAATGAGAGCTTAAACGAAAGAACATCACGGTGGTTGATAAATGGTTGGAACAAGTTTCCTACCGAGGAGAATTGTGTGGTGGAGGGCTAAATGTGAGGATGGCCAAATAGTTGAGTGTTTTGTCACTCATTTGTTCGTGCGACGGGATCCGTGGGGTGGAATTGTAGCGTGGAGCAAAAACAAACATTTGTGCACACCGGAAAAGATATGTGCTCCAGTGTGAAGCAACTAAATGGAACAGGTTGATCCAACGGATGGACACATTCGATGTAAAATTAAGATGGACTCGGATATTCAGCTTGCGGAATTTCGGGAGTGAGGAAATCACCTGATTGAACTCTGTTGAGTTCAACGCTGTATTCATATGAGTTGATACAACTTCACCAGATAATCGGCCGATTCCAAAATAAAAGCAATAAAGGAGTAACACTGGTGATACGAATGGACAAAGTAATATGTATTTTAAACGCAAAGAATGGCTTTCTATATACGCGTAACCATTCATCACTATCTTAAAAATGAAATTCTTGATATTAAATAAGTGTATTTGACACCTTTTTTGTTTATTAACTATACAAACTTACGGTCAACTTTCCGGTAGTGAGCCGCGATCATACGAAAGATGCTTGTGTTATTGGATGAATTTACTTCATCTTAACTTGCCATAGATAAAAGTTTCATCCTAACTGCATTAGTTCTTTAAAGATAAGAACGACGGGCTTCCCTCAAAATATTCCCAGTGATCGGTTCTAGCTGCAATTGCACTGCAATCAAACAACCCTGTGCGGTCTGAATGTTTATCAAGCATTCCTTGTGACTGAAACTGGGAAAATAACTCGCATTTCTACTAAAGTCATCTCCAGTCACCCTTCTGTTTCTGACACTTAATTCACCCGATCACGTTCTTGTTCCCAGTTTCATCAACTGTGAATCGTCACATAACGCAAGGTTCCAAATTCAATGCTTACAAGTTTGAAAAAAGATATCTAGGACCGCGTGACGACTGAATTGTGTTACACAGTAATAAAACCTAATTAAAACTCTCTCACATATTATCAACAAAAGAGCGTTTTTCCTGTTACATTTATTGTTCATTGTTCTCTAATCCATCCCATGGTCATCAGTATGGACGCAACGAGCCAAATGTCTGCACGATTGAACAAACTGCACCACGGAAAACTGATTGAATGCCGAGCAGAAAACGTCGGTTACGAGTCACATGCACTGCGACCGGCCTATACTAAACTGGAAGTTCATTGTGAGTAAACATTTTTTCGAGTGATTGAATTGGGCCCGTTGTTTTATGTTCTCAAACCGATGAACCGTTTTTATTTTCGATGCATACGCTGCCCCAGGATAATGGTGAATGAGAGATTGAATCGTTATGTGACTGATTGTTTGTTGTAGGTTTTTCGCTTAAAAAGAATGCTGGGCAACTATCGTGTCCATTTGAAACTCGTCAGTACTGCATGTATTCTGTACATCTTTCGCCCATGGATTTCTCGTGGAATAAATGAACTCTGAGAGAGAGTCTCCAACAACCAAGCAGATCACGTAGACGCCGTCAAGTGCACATGCTTAGTGCAAACGACTACATATTTTACTAAGAAAAATTAATAAGCAATCTTTTGCTTTTTACATAAGTTTATCAATTTGAATCCATTTTGAGCTTTTGTTGACGGAAATGGATGCGCAAGATCTAACAAACGAGCCAGGAATGGATTATTGGCTGGAAGAATGAAATGAAAACAACCAAAGATTGTGCTGCGCAATAATCGGTATTAGCCGTGTTTATGCGCGCAGAGATTCACAATTGCAATCACTGTTCCATGGTGGACAGGGTATCAAGTACAATTAATCAATGATTTTATGCAAACTCATCCGACTTCCGACTTGCTGAGCGGGAGAACGGGAGGATGATTAGACGAATTCAAGGGTTGGGAAATATGTTCAGGTTGAATATGATCATCTACGTGTGGGATCTGCATCGACTTTCGGAGCTCAGAGTGAGGATCGATTTATCGAACATGGGCACAGCTATCTTATCACCCGGAATTGCGTAATCATATAATTCATCCAACTGATTTTCCTATTGCATGTGAACGGACGGAGCATGTCACTGAACTGAATAAGATGGATTCACTTCAACTGACAGTGAAGCCCGTAACCAAATATCCAATTACTTTTGGCTTCCAATTCAATAATAAATTGCATTATGGAAGATTGTAAAAGCAAAATGTTATCTGTGTAATGCTGGACCATCGGTGCAACAAACCATGCTAAGTAATGAGATTCTGTGTTTGGTGTCATATTTAAATAAATCTATAATAATATGCGAACAAAATCAAGTCGCAACACTTCCAGTGATATTTATCGCATTCGTGATCGATTCGGTCTTCATATAACGGGAAGCTGGTGTCCGATATTACGTTGACCGTTGACCTTCATCGATCGCTCATCAACTGTTAGAGAAGGAGCATCAAATGAACATGACCACGGCATTTAAAAGTGTCCTCATCACGTGAAACTCTCGATTGTTCCAGTTTGCAGAGGCGATCGCTATAAAATGATGGAAGCCTGAACTGTGCAAGCAGAAAGAGTTATTTGTAATTCTAGCTCTACCTTGGTAGAAAGATGGACTAAGATTACACCAGCAGCGCATTCACCTATTTACGTGCAGAGATACAATGATTTTTTTCCGGAAATACATTGTGCAACACTGTGCTACCGTCAAAGGATAATCCTCGGGCCTGAGATCGCTCCGGTTGAACTACACAGACGATTTTGCAAACAGTCACTGGCCAAATCTAGCAGGGAATTTATGGGAAAAATTAAAAAATCCAAATCTGATCGTGCAAGACATCCAAGGTATCTATCTAGTGTAATTACAACGTCCTGTACGTAATTGGCTCGAAACGTCATCAGCTGATTTTATTCGCCCAACTTCTATCGTCCAGTTCGTCAGAAGTAAAATTTAACATCGTGTAAGTAGTGCTTCATATCAGAAGCGTTGTTATTTCAAACAGATCAAATGAGGCTACGCTACCAAACTTCTGGTGTCCTTTTTACGTCTACACTCCTCCTGGCTCACGTAACATACTTTTCATACTATTATTGCCTGAACCCGATTAGAGATTGTTATCGGTTGAAATGAATGATGATGGTGTAGTGTTTAAGTCGCTGTCAGTGGTGTAGTTTGGACCCTATTGTCCCAAGTTCAAACCCCCGATACCGACACCCAACTTTGGTGGTAGTAACTTTTCCGTCGTCCAGTACAAAACCATGTTCCAAGTTCCGGGGGCATAGGTTGTCAGTTTCCATCACTGAACAGCAGATCTTTGTGACAGAAGAGTTCACCCTGTGGAAGATTGTCCAGTAAATGTCATCACCACCCTCATCAAACATCAAGGTAAAGCAAGAAAAAAGTTAAAGGAACTTGCTAAACCGCTCCAGTAACTGGGCTGACTAATCACCCACATACCCATTCATTAAAACCCTTAGATATAAGCGCCTACGTTCGGGTTTGCGTGCACATTCGTGTAGACTACAAAAAAGCTATCGGCGGCAGTCCGGTCGAAAACTGCTGGTTCAAACCAGCTCCTTTATTCACTTGGTAATTAATCATTACCAGTGTGGATCACGACATCCAGTCAATGGCGAATCTAAGTTACACTTTCAGCGAGTGTCAGTTTCTGAGATTTGTCAGGTTAGCGTTATTCTCGTTTTCTTTATCAACGTTTAAGTTCGCGCTAAGTCAAAAGCAGGTAGCCACCAACTCTCTTGTCACGATACTGAACTTTACGCAAATTCACACAAACTTTCTACAAGGTTGTGCAGTTCTTTTCCAAATTCAGTTCTTGCAGTTTTCTTCAAGCTGCTCCCGCCCGATAATGCTCTATAAAGCGATTTGCAAAATGTATCAGCGCATTTGTTGACTGCGGTTGGAATCAGCTCGTATTTGCATACACACAACCACGTCTTTACGCATTTGCTGAACACGATTCATCATTTGGGTCATATCACACTGTCTCCGTCAATCTACTAACCGGCCTAACAGTTTTATGACAATAATAAGCAATGCCTCAGCAGAACGTTACTTGCTTTTTTCGTACACTTAAGTGTGGTTAAGGCATCTGGCCAGCATCTGTTTGTGCTTTCATGAAAATATACCCCGCTCGCTCCAGATGTGTTTATCTTCCCAGGAGCCTACCACATATTCACACGGGATTTATACGCTTTGATTGGAATTCCTTGCCACACTTAGCAGTGATTAAATTTCAGCTTTTGTCTACGTGGACCTTACGTGCAAGAGAACAAATATAAGGAGTGTTCACGTGAGAAAATATGAACCCTCAGGCTACAAACCGCGTTCATTCTAACTGAATCCATAGATACGCACCTTTGTGAATGGTTGGTGCCCGTGGTTGGTCAAATTGATATCACCATCATCGCCACGACTATCATCATCACCTGTACCACGAAAATAACAACAAAACTAAGTTGCAGACTTTACTGATTTAGCGAAAAATAATCCCAACGACTGATCGATCCCTTCTTATCAAGGATATACTAAAAGCTGGCATACCATGTGAAAGGGAATGACGGGTGCGATCGGTAAAGTGGTGGGCCTGGATACGGTGTGAAAAACAGTCGCATAAAACAGTCTCATACGCCCACGAAAAATTACGGGCTAATTCTGAAAACGTAGGTGAGTCGTTTCCAGTGATAGCAAACTTGAAGGATCAAGCTGCATGCCGTGGTTTTCTAACATCTTCGGTGTCAGGGAAGTATTCTAATGATTTATGCAATAATATAATGTGCAATTATTATTGGGAATAGTAAGATCTAATGTCAGAGGCACCTGTGGTGCAATCGGTAAACAGTGAAAATGGATACCATGAACGTTAGAAGGTGATGACGGTGTTCGAGTCTTGGGCAATGAGGATGAAAGTGAGCCAGTCGGGACCATTTGACCGTCACCTTCTCGAATGACAAGAGTGAAAAATCATGCCCTAATAACTAGCATCTTAACAGAAAACACCTGGTTATTTTTATCAACCAGGCTATGCATTCCAGTGGAGCAAGTGCAAGCAGACTGCTCAAAAAGACAGAAAAGCTAAGGATATGCCTAATTGTATAAATATTTAGAAAATGCTTCTTTAGCACTCGCTGCCTTATCATGTAACAGGTTTGTCTTTTGATTTATACCGAGTACTTATGCTTCTTTACCCGTGTACCCTGTCGGTTAGCTGAAACCAGACGATCAGTTTGCTGTATACTCTGCTTTCTTGAAGTATCGTCAACTACTAGACCTAATCATTTCAGCCCTATTTTTCTGCACTTTACACAACTACGGGAGTTGTTACCTGAAAACACTTCTCTTAGGCATTTATTATGGGTCAAGAATGATTTGTGTACGAACTCCTACTGGTTTCTTGCTTAACTTGGAAAGCAACAGCAGACATCTACAAATGTGTATACCTATCTAACTTGGAATTTCTCATATATCCTAATAAAACGTTTATCAGTTTCACATCCTGATACCTACCAGACTGCTGCTTTTAAGCGTTGATTAGTATTCTGACAAAAATAACTGTTATGTAACATCAATATGCATTCAGTGTTGTTCTTAACGCCAGTATGTGTATGATACGTCGATGTTCATGCGATCAACCGGGACATT
>UZAN01039952.1:42873-55903 GCA_900618425.1 Echinostoma caproni
CCGGGACATTTGGGTGGATGATGATGATGATGATGATGATGATGACCATGATGGTGATGATCATGATGATGATGATGATGATGATGATGATGATTACTGATGATCTACATTATGTGGATTTCCAATATTTCATGTCGAACAATTATGCCTGGTGTTCTAAAATTTTGGAATTTTTAAATTTGTTGATGACCTTAACTAATCGTCACCCGTATTAGGTCGAGACAAAGCCCCATCTGGTGAAAACAGTTTATTCACATGCTGGTAGCGTCACCTGCATTGACGGCTCAACTTGATGCTCAAAGAAAAATGAGACATTTTCGTAAAATTAGGAGAGGGTCAGACGGTAGACAGAATAACCGTGCCAGTCCAGAGGTCACATTTACCGATAACACCACCAACACCTTTTTATTTACCCCTGGGATTGGGCAACTAAATTATTAGACAATTTCTATTATGTAATCATCTATTAACTAGAAGGAAATGAACTTCATCGAAAACTTTGATATTAAATCAGAACCAACCAGTAAATGGGAGTCAAGATTAAATCAACCGTATCAATGATCATAATTAGAAATATGACAAACGTAAGCAGCCAAATTTATTTAAGGCCTCACGCATATGTTTGTTAGCATAAAGGGAACCCTATTCATTATTCGGTGGCAACCTGTTTTTTTAAAGTATGCAACATTATATCCTGAAAAAGCATAATTATTCAATTACTACCTTACTGCTACTTACTATTACCTTACTGTTTTCTGTAATTCCCCAAGCAGCCTTTACATGACTGCGGTCACCTTCCTGAAATTATTGTAGATTTCGATCCGCAACAAACAAAAAAGGAAGTAAAACTATTTAACATCACATTACGATGTCTTTTCATACAATGGTGGTGGGTTCGAGCACAAAACTTTATAGATGATTTGTTGTTGACAGAAAAGTTGATCACCAAGTTAATTCATTCGACGGACTGGTTTGTGAAATACTGCTTAGTAACATTAGTCTAATACTTGCCCGACAATTAGTCTAATCCACATTGTCGAAGTACATTGATTATATTATACTAAAGTTAAGAATTTGCACGTGGATGGAACTATGTCACTTTGCACAGGCCAAAGCAAGTGAATTTTCCTGAACAATTCACAGCCAGAGCATTTGAATAGCCAAAGTCTGACCGGCAAGAGGTATGAAAACCTCAATCCTCTTGGGGTAGGTGTTCAGTTAATCTGGTCTTACACCTTTTGGACGAATTCAAAAATCCAAAGTGTCCAATACACCTCGTTAACCGACTGGGCTGGTGACCAAAACTGAGACCTTGTATATAAAGGTGGTTTAAATGCCTCTTCTTCGTCGGCTTTGGGATCAGGGATTTTAGCCAACTGCTCTAAGTGAACTGCCAGGTCAAAGGGTTATACTTTGACCTGAGGTTCTTTCACTCTAATACGAAAACTCCTGCCACGGAAAGGCAGTGATTAGGGCTCCACCAACAGAGGCTAATTAAGACCTTTGGTCATATAGGAACATTTCAAGAAATGTAAGGGAACACTGATTAGCGTCAACTAGGGAAACCAACTTCCGGTCATACTGATTCTTTCCGGGGCCCACGGAATACTACTTTCCTCCAATTTACGCTTGTGTATTTTCATGGCTCAGTCAGACAAAGGCACCAAATGGGTCAAGGTTTGTCTCGGACCATGACGAATCCGTCATCATACACTTAAGATGAATCAATTTGGTGCGG
This sequence comes from Echinostoma caproni, assembly GCA_900618425.1. Lineage (NCBI taxonomy): Eukaryota > Metazoa > Platyhelminthes > Trematoda > Plagiorchiida > Echinostomatidae > Echinostoma > Echinostoma caproni. The sequence continues at coordinate 44,612 of UZAN01039952.1, forward strand.
CACAGCTTGCGTAAAAGCGAAATCCGTCAAGTGTGTTTCCAAAAATGCAAACTACCTCTTCCTTACCGAATTTCATACATATTTTTCCATGTGACTCCGTTATTCTTTAGCACTTTTTGAAAAATTATGTGTCGTTTTACATATCGATTCCCAACGGGACAGTTAATACTGCGTCTCATTTTATCTGCTTTTATATTCTTAGAATCTAGCGACTGACGAAAACTTTGCCATGTACCGATTTGGCAACTTCGTGAGCAAGCTGCACAGATCTCATTTGTTTGCTTTACGTATCACAAAAACAACCCACAGCTGTTCACGATTCGCAGGAAAAATCTGTGACGATGTGTTGGAAAAACGCAAATCCCTGTGATAGACAACTTGCACAGTTGTGTCGGGTTGTTGTTTTTGTCCACATTTCCAGTGGGTTCCGAAAGTGGGCCAATATAGCTTAATGTTCCTGTGGTAAATTTCAGCGTGACTTACAGTACTGTTTTCACCGTGGATCATTTTTGGTTTAGGCGATCATGCAGCGAAATATCTATTCACATAGGCACTTAACATGCTGGTCATCATGTCTACAGTTAGAGTAATGCGAATCTCAGTCTTTTATCTCCTTTCTGTAACGTTTGTTCATCTTCTGACTCTGATTTCCCTTTGTAGCATTTCAGTACCATTTTCTGTGCATGTACGTGAGTGTGTGTACGCCCACGCAGATGACTTCTATACCACGTGATTATTTTCACCCAACCATTTCCGTTCTATATGCTTGACTCAAGCAGTCAGTGCCTCGGTTAGCCAAGTGTTTTATCGTTTGTTCACAATGATGTGTGATACCTCTGAATTAACTCTTTTTTAGTAGATGTGAAGGCGAGTCGAATAAGTCTTTATAATAGTTTCCTGTGGAGTGCTGATCACAACTTCCACGGAATGCTTGCGCCATCAGAGTATCTGCCATAAACAATGGGGAGGGAACATGCAGCTGTTCTAAACGAATAACAGTTTAAGGGCACATTTACGTCATTGCGACCGCACTCTATGCATGTACAGGTATTGACCAAACTCGTGCAACATTCTGATTCGCATTACACTTGTTCCTCTCAATGCTTCGTTTTTCAAGCCTCATTAGAGGGATTGAACATGAAACTGCTTCACATCAGTGGCAACATTTCTGATATAATATCCACTTATGTCTTTGCTTCTATCAGCCATATGCCGTTAAAATGTACGCTTTCGCCATTTAAACGGTGGTTGCTGGTGCATCAGTTGTAAAAAAAACAGTCACAGTAGAAAACGTAAATAGAATTTATTTATTAAAATGACTCACAGACTTCACACAGGTATTGTACTTTCTCCTTGTCCATTTTCCGTTTGCCTTCCTGCATTTTAGAGCCCTTCAGAGTGGCTTTAGCATAGAGTTCACCAAGTTGACTACCAAACACAATTTGCCAGTTCCCTATGCTGCTTTGGGTGAAATATATTCAAAATCTGAGCTGTACCTTTCGAACCACTACAAATTTTATCACAACCCCCAAGGTCATGCAAATTCAAATGGTGGTAGGAGAGAACTAAGAACAAAGATGTGGTAGATAAAATCAGGAATAAATACACTTTACCCATAGCCATCAATATACAAGTATGATATTGGAGACCGAAGTGTGCGGTGGTGGTGCTGGTAATGGGAGTGGTAGTGGTGATTGTAGTGCGTTGGTACCAATATGTCCTCTTCGAGTTGACAGTTTTATGATTGCTGATACTTTTATCGTTCCCGTGTCCAGATTCGGTTTGCTATGGTGTGTGCGCGCGCTTAGAGAGAACGTTACGAGGCGATTAACACGGTGATGTTTTATTACTGATTGCCTATCACGTATATGTCTTCAACTCGGGTGTGGAACCGCTTCACGCTCCATGTTGGTGTGAGTGTGTATGTCTCTCTGTGTGGTAAAAACCACTGACATCGACTGCCCAATGTAATATTGTCCAGCTTATAACTTTCAGCCGGTTTAGATCTCAGAATCAATAAGTGGAGCAGTGAATTTCGATGAAATGTTTGTAAGATTGGCCGACTCAGAAAGGAACATCTGATGGGTTTAAATGGATTCATCCACGTTTATGCTTACACGCATTTCACCATGCGCACCTCAATTCGCCCCAAGCATTCTCATTGTCTCTTATTAGTTAGTTAGTTAGTTAGTTAGTTGTATGGTCACCACATTGATAGCCTTCTATTTTTAGGGTGGAATTTTGTGCTAGCCAACGAGGGAGAACAACAACCGTGACTGGACCTTATGTGCATGAATAACCTGGAAAAGGCATCAATATGAGTTGTATATTGGTAGCCAGATTGTCGTTGTTTCTTCTTTAATGAGTTTACTTCAAAAGCGTCTAAACTGCAAGGTTACGTCACACCAGTTTCTGTTCTGATTGGTCAGGCAACATTAAAGTAGGTTATATGATTGGCATCTATGGACCGAAAAAGATTCTCACTTCAAATTGAGATGTGAAATTGATCGATAAAAATTGGCTCGTTCCCTTGAACACACAGTTTTTCTTGTATAGGACAAAGGAAATAGGAAGGTTTTTAAATTTGTAATCCCACTTTTTGGTCCATTTGGTTCGAAACCCATTGAGATCGATGCATTCATGTTGCTAAAATCAAAGTAATTGAGTTAGTTAGAGGTTCCTAGTAAATAAACTGTTTCCTGAAAGCTTTTTAATAATTTGACACTTTTTTGCAAACTCACAAAAACGTGAACGTGGAATGGTTCGTGTAAGCGTGCAACAAAAGAAAAAAGGATGCCCATAGCGGGCATTAGGTTGCTTAATTTCGAAGTGTCCATTATGCATGACCTATTCCGCTCTTAGGCTTCATACATGAAATGTTTAGGTCAGGTAGCAAAATGCTCCATTTCACAGCAAAACTGATGGTAAGGGCTACCAAAACCTGTTATATTTTTTTCTACAACCTGTCAACCGATGTCCAGGTAAGGACGATCTCTCATTCCCAATCTCGTCTATAATCGTTTTACAATTTTTCGGTCACCTGAAGTGCTGTTCACTACGGTTAAACGACAACTTAGCTATGTAAACCGGACCAAGAAATACTATCCACAATGTTTAAGTGGAATGGGAACACCTGGTAAAATACTAGTCAGATTTCACAACAGCTAGTAAGCTCCTTGGCAATAATTCGAGATTCAATAGATCTTGGGGATCCAAAAGAGCGATGGCTAATAGGAATCCTACTTTGAAGCCTAATCTATTTTCTCTAGTCAAATTGGTCTGGTCAGTTTAGATGCCGCGGCAAAAGGAACGATTACACCGCGCTGATGTTCGATTAAAAAGGCTACAGTCATACACAGAAAAAGTCTCCAAATCAATCACTCAGAAAATACAGCTAGGCTCAACCACGATATGACCGGAAATTTTATTTCTCTTAGACATATCTGAACAATAAAATGATTCTCATAATTCGTTTATTTCCAAAAAATCACGATTGCATTTGAATAAACAAAAGAATGCCCTATTTCTTTCAATGGTCACTTTGATGATAGATGAAAAAAAGATTGAACCACTAGTGTAGAAAACTGAACAGATTTGCCGAGAAGATAAATATACATGGATCCACAGTTCAAGTTAGGTCAAGGGTTAACGTAACACTAAGGGCCCAGTTTCTTGCGTTATTGGGCTGCCATGTCCCCGAAGTGCTCAGATTATCTCAGGTTTTATAACAACAATATTATTCGCTTTATTTCCTTTTATTGAATAAAAATGTACAACAACCTACAGGAAGAGGATATACTGCATCCATTAGAGCCCTGCTTCGGGATACCCGTAATAAGGAATATTTGGGCGGAAGTGACGATCGGGCTCGAAAAGACGAACGTCGAAACGATACGTCCGTGACCTGGACCAATTTCCACTCCCATATGAGGGAATTCCCTTCAGTGGGATCCAGATTGCTTCAATATGAGATGCAGTAACCTGAAAAAGACTGATAGGAACAGGTACCAGCCTAGGTTAATTTCAGGTAGAGGAAATATTTCGACATTAATCATAAACAATAATCAATTGATGCAATGAACAGATGGCTCCTAGATGTACAACGGAGAGGTTCACCGCTGGCTTGAGGGCCTACAAATCACCTAAATACAATAAACCAGCATGCAACAACATGATTTTGGGTTCAACGTGAAAAGACTCAATTTTTTTGGTTGCCAACAACAGTGTGTATTCTTTGATTGGTCACGACACCATTTTTCGAAGGATATTCTACTAACATCACAGTGCGTCTAATTTCTAATATTGTACTCCCCTTGCAGTTTGCAGACTGAGAATTGTGATTCCTTCATGTGATGAAAACGAGATTCACGTGATTGTTTCTCTCACTCTCCCTCTTTTAACTAGACAGGATTACAGGGATCACTCCGTGGTCGCGCCCCCCAGCATAAATGACGTTTCAAATATCAGAGTGCGCGTCGACTTATTGCATTGAATATTTGTTTCTTCGTGTATTCACTCATGTGTTAAACTTCCCAAATTCACACGTATTGCCATTTAATTTTTTCTCTCTCTTTTTTCTGACACCGTTCCTTCCGATTTCAGATGCTCCAGTTGTCAGTATACAAATTAGACCACAGCGACGCAACAACGAGTACATGGAACACGATGTGATCACGGTCGAATGCACAGCACATGGACGTCCAGATTCCTTTTTCTGGGAGTAAGTCTGAGTGGAATGCCCGAAACACATGTTGGGAATACAGGCAAGCTTTTACAGATTTCTGTAGTGTGTTGTCTGGGGTTGTGGCGTCCAACGCAAAGCCTAGTCAGTCAAGTCCCGCTACACGTTCCAAAAGGAATGAAGTAACTATCCAATATGCTTAATCATTCACCACCAAAAGATTTCAGTTGCTAATAATGTTCTAAGGAATGCACGGTTTCTAATCCCAACGGTATTATTTCAGTTCACCCAACTAAACAGCTTGAATGAAAATGAGGTTCCGGTTAGAATCATTCATATAATCATTAGATGAGGAGCATAACTATTTGGAAATAGTCTTTTTGATTTAAGTTGCTCTCTGTATATTTACATTGGGTTTGGGATTCAGAAGTTTGCGTATAAGATCTACATCAAATCCTACTAAATATAGTTGTGAATTCACTTGTCTCACCCTATGGAGAAATCGGCTAATCCATCCACGTAACTGGTCGTGAAGTACAAGTGAGAGAGAAAACAAGAATGAATATGAATTTGAGCTGATCATCCTTCAGACTTTACCTTCAAGCCTAATCAACACTTGTGAAGCCCTGAACTCCAGTTTCAACTTACACAGAGGTCATCAATACAGTATATCAACCGTCCCGTTTAAGGTCTACATTCTGAACCCCTTGTATAAGGATTGCATGCTTCACCACTGTGGGATGACCAGAATAACCAAATTAAGTTTGTTCACAATTGTCATCATCAGTTAGTCAGTCAGTCAGACAATTAATTTGGTCCAAAGAATACGAAACGGGACATAGATAACTACCTGTTAACTCCATTTGAAAGCTTCCAACTACATCAGGACTTCCGCGTTCCTCTTTTCACTGCCCCGAAAATCCGATTTAATCTTGACAGAAGTTGCTCACTATGTTTGCTGAAGACGGGGAGAAAGAACGATAAATTAGCTGCATTCCCACGAAAAAAATTGTAGGGGAAAATGATTGTTATTTAAGCCCGAGCACTGCTCTGACATTATTGTAACTTTCGAACATGAAACATAACAAAATCGAATCAACACTAAACTGCACAACAAAACGGACTCCAAGTTCACGAAGACAATCCCTTACTGGACGGGAATACAACTGGCCAGATTTGTGTATTCCAGATAACTCGTGTCTGCTGTCAACTTTAATTAGCTTCGACCACGTGATATTCACTTCTCCTTGATACCAGTTTTTTGACACTTGAAACCCTGTGGTTTGGCCGATTGACCTACCACCGGTGACTACGATTCAACACAATACACATAGATCTGACTTTCCCTGATTTTTTCCGGCAGTAACTCAGTTACTAGTCATGGTTCTCAGTGCTTGCGCTTAACCACGTTTACCTGATTAAAAAAATGTGATCAAATTAAACAGCCTATTTGGAACGAGGAATTTCAACTGGTCAAATGGGATGCACGAATGAAATGATTTGGGAGCTTCGAATCGATCTACGTTCGTTATTCAATCTGAGTTTTGTTTGATTAGGTGGCCCACTGAAGAGTTTCAGACCGTTTCGTTCCCTCAGTCGTCTGGTAATAGCTAACTCGGTGTAGCAGCGACCTGAGTGCTACATGTTAGCTGTTATATCAGCTTGGCGACTGACTAGGGGGCACCGAAATTGCGGCTGCTTTTCTTTTTAGTGTCTGGCTATACACGATAAATAGTCGAAACTATATCAGCAACACTTAGGCGCATAAGAATCAAAGAATCAATTTTGCTCCATATATCTTTCACCTTTAAATATAGCAAAGATATCACGCGTGTTCAATGTTCGAACCTAGGACAAAATCACGGACTGAAAATCTGATTTAATATTTACATTCCTTTAGTACAATATCCAATCCTGAAAACGGAATGACTACTTTGTTTAAAAATACGAAGTTGTCAAATTTCCCAATTTGAGATTGTACGAGGTCTAGAGGAGAACACTGTTTNTACTTGCTCACTGAACCGATGCAACCAAACACGGAAAATTTATCAAAACATGATACCTCATCCTCCCGCCTCGTTCTGCGAGATATTCAAACAGTATTTCGGCTTACACACAATTTATAAACAATACTCGTGTACACACAGACTCTGTTTCTTTAAGCTTGCTGCAGTCAACATTTCATCAACCGGAACAAAAGTAAAGTGGAAAAGACTAACGCGAAGAAATGAAAAAAGCTGTTAACAAAGGCATAGGAGGGATATGACAGTCCATGAGGAAAAAGAGGTAGAAAACTCTCGATGAGTGTACGTGATCGTGAGGATCCCTTCGTTCTTTTTCAACAACTCAATGAATACATTGAGTGTATTATTGGATGGATGAATAGATGGATGGACGGATGGATGTTTGTATGTATGGATGAATGGATGAATGGATGGATGGATGAATGGATAAAGCTAACGGCAACGGCGGCTATGCACGCACGCGAGTCGGACGATATAATGTTGGATTGTGCTTTGCTCTTGACGATTTATACCACCAGTCCGTCCCTTGTGGTACATTAAAAACAAATTTTCCAAAGCGCAAGGGGAGAGGAGCAATTGTATGAATAAAAAAAGCGCCGCAAGATTAGCCGGCATCGAAACCGAAATGAAAAAATAGTTGCCTTACTTCAAACGATGTGATCTTCTTGGGATCACATATATAGTAATAAAACCAAAACAATCAGCGCACTTACGATATTTTAGGAAAGTATGCGACAGGCAAGAATACCGTTTATGGCAGTGTTACATTTCAGTTCTTGATACCTTTGTTCCAGCCGCAAAAATCACACTACCGGTTTGTAGAGGCGCCTAATTGTGCTTAAATAAAGTCACTCATTTGGGAAAAAACTAAACTTAATGTATCTTGGAATTAAATCTACACCAAGAGGCATACATGAAGTGTTCGATCACCACAATGCTTACATTGTAAGGCACCATACACGAACAAGTCTATCTAGTCTCCTAGAATTATGCTTGCGATTCTTGGAGTTTTCTGAGTAGTACTCGGGCAATCAGGATTCACATAAGGTACAAGTTACCGCCTGCGGGTTAGTGAATGACTTCCTTTGAGAAGCGTAAGTCTATGATGAAAAGGACACTCTTAGGTCTTCGAATCAATCTCTGTGCTCGCATCTTCCGCGGAACAGGGATGCAACTTTGCTGATTCAGGACGCACAGTAGGACGAGCGCTTAACAGTTGAAGTCTAAAGTCTTGGAAGTAGGTAAAGACTCCTCCGAATATCCCTTGCCATAGAAAGTCACTCGTTGAGTGGACGACGCATGAGCTTCGCTGGCGTAGACGACAATTGGGGTACAGAATTGTAAAGAGATGAAAGTAAGTTTTACCATTGTCGTCTTGGAAGATGCAGGTTTATCGTTCTTCTACCAGTAGCTTCAATTGTGCATTCAATATCTTCTGGTACTTCAAAGCGATTTCGTCAATGACAAAGAAGACTGCCGATTCTATTACATCCAAAGCTCCCACACTAATACAGAACTCCAACAATCGTGCAATGTCGATCCACTGATTACATTCAATCTTTAGGCCCTCAAGCTTAGGTTGATCGTTTTTAAGTGAAACCTAGTTTGTTCGACACACCGACAGTGACCCACTTTATTTGACCCGTGCGTGATACCAAAGCATTGCCCACCAGACGCTCACCCACTGATCAAGCAATTCGAATAATGTTTGAGTCAGATTTCCGATCGACATCCCTTTGGACTGTGGGTCAACGCATTCAGTAACCTAGCACTGCGGACGGAGATTGATAACCATGTCCCACGGGATTAGCGTGACATTTTTAAAGAATTTGGACTCAATAAACCGGCCGATAGCATGTGATTCTCACCGTTCATCGCCTTAGCTAAAACGTGTGAAAATAAATCAAAATTATATAATCAGCCGGGAACCAAATTTTTAATGTTCGTATGTATTCCCCTGAAAGAGACTATGAGAATGTATATGCACGTTTTACAATGAAACCTTGATTTCAAATGGTGTTATGCATATTTTTGTTCAGTGGGTTATAGATTATAAACAGACCGCATAAGCAATCAGATGATGAAGTTTAACATCCTTAGAGAAAGTAAATCTGATTGCATCTTCTGTCATCTAAAACATTTGAAATCAATTATGTCTACTTGACATTCGAAAGATTATGCCGAAAAAGCTATTGCATTATTCAGTAATCTTAATTATTCATCTATTGATAATTTATCACAGTATGTTTCTCTCCTCGATTTACGTAGAGCATTAGGAAGACATGCCCTCTCCGATCGTTTTTCAGATTTCTGTTTATGTTGACTCGGTCAAACTGTCCATATAATCTCTCCATTACAGTGTTACTCTCAAGATCCAAGCGAATTGTTTTTCGACGTACATTAGGATAACAGTAGCTTATCCGGTGGATTCAATTTACTGACCGTCCTTGCAAAAACCTTTTGTTGGTTTCGACACGTAACCCAATTACGACGGCTGCCTCGTTTACATCCAGCTGAATATGAAATTAGTCGAATTCCACACACGGAAATAATTTCCGCACGGATTAGATATGCCTCTACTATATAACCCATCGAAATTCCACTCTTCAAAGTAGAGTATTATTTCGGATTATGTTTATAAAACTTGATCGGTTTCGGCGTCGATCCCGTGTTTCATTTCCATTGATCGACCGACCAACACGTGGATTGGATGAGGCTGAATCATAATGCCTCCCTGTGTGTGAATTTGATGCATGTGGGTGAGGTTCCTGATTCGGAGGTCGCTTGCAAAGTGACCAGATCTTGATTGAGTGTAGATGTATAGTGACAACATAGTTGGAGCCTGAAGTGCACGCAGTCAAAGGGGAAATACGAATCCACTGAGTGCGAATTGTACCTTGTCTGGAATGATATTAGACTCGTGTGAAATATTCTCGCGACTGTCCGAACTATTATCACATTGCATCACCGCCAAGACTCAAATGCAGACACATAGGCAGAAATACACAAACAAACAAACAAAACACACTTTGCTGATCTCGGCACAAACCCGGCATCATTCGTATCATCACTGTCATGATCTTTCGAAAAAATATCGTCAGAAAAAATTGTCTCAGAAGAATGGCATCTTTTTCCGCATAAATCAAAATGCAATCAAGCGATTCACAATCAACTTCGGTTGGGAAGTAAGTGGATTCCGTCAGCATGTGTGCATGAGCTGAAGTAAACATGCAAACCAGTCGTCAGTCTGCCTGTCTGTCCATCTATCTGTCTGTCCACAGACAAAATAATCTTGATTCTCGAAATCCCCTCAATGTTCGCGTCGGATATAAACTACTTTCATTACGCCTGAGAAGAATAGATCTGATAAACACAGCCGGATGTTGTTCAACGGAAAGCCGGGAAGGGAGAAAGGCCGCGATGGGTCTTGAATCGCTGTTCTTGAGTTGATCAAGATTCGAGACAGCATAACTTTGCTACCTGATAAATAGTTCTTAAAAAAGCGTTACTGATTGGTGATTATCATTTACAACCCCAAACATCTAGCGACCTAAGTCTGAACTGGTGTGCAATGGGCGAAGGAGCGGATGGTAATCTATGGTATTCAACACCCAGGTTACGTAACTTGGGAAAAGTTGATGACAGGTCTATATTGTTTTGATGTACTTGTTACAGTTTTGGCGGGACCCCAATGTTGTCCAATAAAACCAGTATTGTCACTGTAATTCTCAACTTTTATTTCAATAGTACAAATCTTCTTTAAATGATAAGAAAAATATGATATCAGGCGAGCAACAGCTGAATAGGTTAAAACGCATTTGCATCCAGCCAAAGCAAGGAATCCAAGTATCAAATGAGCGCGCCAAAACAAGTGATAATAGAAGTAAGGATATTTTAGTGAAATTTATCTGGATGGATTGTGAGTAGAAGAATCAGAAGAAAGCCAGTAGTTTCATGCATGATGTCTGCTGCAGAGACATTTCTTTTACATATCATCAGGTACTTCATTCGAATTACAAATGGACATTATATATATTTATGGGGAATGGTGACAAATAGATTCAAAGGCGAGATTCAGACAACTTGTTCACAAGACAGTGTAACTAGTTTACCAACACCTTTTCTCTTAGTCCGAATACAGATGGGTTGAAATGGTTAGTGAATGGGTAAGAATGACATGTAAATGTGTGTGTGTTTCAGTAGGTATAAGGCGGAGAGTCAAAGTCAGAACACGTGGTCATGCGAAGATAGAAAGCTTATAAGCCGAATAAACAATACCGGTGATTATCCACAACAAAAGTTAAAATTCACTATCTAAATAAAGGTGTGCAATTGGTGTGTGTGGGTGGATGGTTTGAGTGAATGGGACAGAGGGAGAACGAAATTCACAGTGATTAGGTGATGGGTAAAGGATGGGCTGGCGCGGGGGCGGATTAACTCCAGGGTAAAACCAATGCCACCACCATCTGCTTCTGAGAGCACAAAATCGAGTTCGTTCTTTGCATGGCTACGGCTTCGATGACATTTAGCTGGTAGGGTTGTTTTGGACGGTAGATGCCTCAGAATGCGTCCGTTGGATTCACTCGG
>UZAN01039952.1:64531-100284 GCA_900618425.1 Echinostoma caproni
TGTGTTTTTTCTCTCAAATCTGTTATCTCACTGACTATAAAAATCATTTGAACTGCAGTATGCACGTGCACAGATGCAGCGAAATGACGATGGATACATTGTGCAAGCCCATGTTTCTGACTTCTCTGTTCAAATTTGTGACGGGAAAACAGTGTTTTAAGGATGAATTTTATTCTAGCTAATAAAAAAAGAGATTAATTACCTACGCTTAGAACACACTCTGCGTTCTTCCATAGTGCTCAAACGTAATGTGCAGCGCTACAGGCTTGTGTTAAATGTTAACTCATAACTCACTCACATATAGCGGGTTCCATTTCATCGTAAACGAAATACTGGAGAAAGCACTATGTGGTCTTTAAAAAGCTTTTATTAAATAGGCAACGGGAGAAAAGCTGTGCGATTTGGAGTGCAGTGAGGATTTTGTTTATCTGTTCGAATGTATGTAGGATGCACAAAGCTCATTTGACAAACTGACTAGTTCCGTTGCTCCGTTTAGCATGCTTTTCAAACCGTAAATGTACTCACTGATGCTTTAAGACTTGGTGTTTATTAATCCTGTTCTGTAATTAGATGACCAGGCATTGGTTGTAATGGATTGCTTGCTCAACTTGAGTAGCTTCGTGACCCTTCGTGACCAAACGGAGATAACCTCGTGCCTTTCCGAGGCTTGACCAACATACCTAGGACTGATATGATGTTTCACTCGGTTTGAAAAGTCGAGTATACTGCGCCGCTGAACGATCGGTTCTGCTTTTTGGTTTCAATGCGTGAATCTGCGACTAGAATCTTTCGGCAATCCGTGTTTGTGTAGTTTTGTGCACCTGGATGAAGTGAGCAAGTAAATACCCTAGAGGTAAGCCATCGAGTGTTTGAAGATATGTTGAGGAAAAATTCGCTACAGCTTCGAATTAACAAGAACTGGCTTTGTTAGTAAGGGCATGTTTCGTGCACGCCCAATGGTTGCCTACTGAATCGCATCTTATTTGTAGTTGCTACTACCAGCTGGAGAAAACCAATTGGGTTTAATAAGACTTGGGTAGGCGGCACAATCAAAGAACCGTGATTAAAAACATACAATTGATTGCGAATAGAGTCAAAACTGGAGCAGTACATCCCAAACCAGATTTACTGTCCAGGCAGTAAACAAACAGGAGCAGCTGTGTGTCTGTAATATACACTCGCACTTTTCTGAATAAAGTTGTGATCCTTTTTTCTAATGTAGAGCTGTCGGATAGTCGTGGTGAGACGATTATGGGTATAATGTGGTTGCACTCAACCGAAACGGCAAATAAAAGCAATATGACCATCCCACAGAGTTTTTACTCCAATTGGGCAGTCGCTTTGTAGGCGTTTGGTTTTCAGGATCTGAATATCTTCCGTGCGCGTAGGTGGATGATGTAAGCCACACTTAAGAACCCTCGTTGTCATTTTTGTCCAAATGATGCATTCAGTTAATCATCGAGGAATTCACATTAGGGGCACTCTTTACTAGTCACTAAATCGTGTATCTCCAGTTGAGTGATCAAATGCCCGAAACACTGACCGGCTAAGCTACAAATAAAGAATATCCAGTCTGACAGTCGCACACACAGAGCGAGTGAATTTCGTGTGAAAACAAAAATGGAAAATTTCGCAACCTTNCGCAACCTTCGTTTTTCAGTAAGGATAGAGTCGATGAACCGCCTGAAGCAATTCACAGACTCCAAGTGAACAAGACGTTGATCTCTCGAACTATACTTTCCGTAATTTTGTTCACCAACCCCGAACCACACACACACGCATGCCTGCTGCCTAAGTCCATTTCTCTGTGTGATGAGGAACATGTAGGTTTGAATGCATGTATGCATGTACGCCTATGGACAGAGTAGGGTGAAACGTCAGGGTGGGAGCGTGAGAGAATCTCGTAGAAAAATCCATGCTCCTCTTTTTATCCCACCAGCCAGCCGGCCAGCCAGCCCCAACAACTCACCCAACCCTGAGGGGTGGGGGCAATTTTGTAGAAATGGAGTCCCAGTGGTCGGATGGCGTAATTTTCTAGATGGATGCATGCCAAGAAACAATTAGTGTCTTTACGGTCTCAAACGGGCTGAAAGTGGAAGGGACTGGAAACTTAGAATGGCTATATTTGGTTGATACACATTTGAGTGGAACTTTTACGGATTTAGTCCGGTTCGTGTTGGGGGAAAAAGAGTAGCGTGCGATACGCAAAAACATGAGCGGTTTCCGAGTTTGGAAGGGAAAAAGGAAAGAATTAAGGGAGGACCGTAAATTTGATTTACTAAGACTATTAGTGCAGTATGAAATAGGAAGGATGCTAATAGTGTGTTCAATTTGCAACAGTTTTAGTTTTTCTGTTTCCCTCTGTTGAGAACTGGTGCAAGATCTTCAACAGTGGAAGCGTGTGTCTATTTCGTCGACAAGTATGTATATTGATAATGCATATTTGGGAAGTCGGTATGGACAGTTTCCTATTCAACAGTTCAATCATTTGCAATCGTCTTCCATACTTCAAAATTTGAGGCTCAGCAATTCCATTCATGTTATTATTAGTGTAAATTTTGGGTGATAGTGGTGCAGTAGTTTAGTCACTGGTGTGCTTTGGGCCCCTTGGTTCGAGGTTCGAGCCTCACCACCGTCACCCAACTTTGATGGTAGGACGCTTTGCTGTCTTCCGGTTCTTTACCACGCCTATCTATCGGGGCATTATGTAGTTCGCCACTCTAAGTCCCGGGGCTTAGGTTACCGGTTTCCATGAGGGAACAGCAGGTCTTTGTGACCATGGGGTTCGCCTCGTCTGCTGTTTACCACATAAATTTGGGTAATAAAAAAAGCATTTTTGTCAAGAATATTCAGTCATGGTGATATTAACCAAACGTTTCACTTACTTTTACCGATCCAACAGTCAATTTGCTGAAATACGGTTACGGTCAATGAAAGCCAGTTTAAACACTTACAGAGTCAGTATAGATGAGCGGTATTGGTGGTGTTAACGTAGTGTGGTCCGAATACTCAACCTCCAGGGACAGGCACAATGTTAGCAAATATTCGTCCCACCACATCCATCCGAAAATTACCTGAAATGATGAAAAAAATTATTTTACGTACACGTTACATTCCCTGTTTGAATATAATAGAGTGATAAGTTAACTCCTTTGTAGTTTAAAACTTTCCGTTGGTAGCATTCAGGTCTAAACGACTCAACTACGAAGTTAGTGCCTCCGTAATTGTAAATGTCATTTGCTAAACTTGTAGGATTATCTTTTGCAAAAGTAATGTTATTTCATCAATGATTTCACAAAATATTCTTTATATGTGATCCGTTGGTTGTCTCTAGACGCCTGTCTTCAAAATATAACAATTTCTCTTTCCCATACTCACTGCATTCGAATCCCTCTCCCATATAATTCAAGATAAGAATTGTTGAGGTTTAGGTCATGGGATATATAGTAACTGAAGTACTTATCGCGATAGAAATCACTTCAGGGCTTATACCCTAGAAATCTCTACCAGAGAACGGAACCCATTAGAACACTCAGACCCCAGTGAGATAAACTAACCATGCCATCTATGGTCTATCAACTAACTGAATAACGCGTATGCTTACTTGCTCCTACGCATCTCATTTACTTACTTATTTCCCCACCGGCTCCTTTTCATACTCATTCATTCACTCATTCGATCAATCACAGTTAGACGTTTGGACGAGTAGCTGTCTTTCCGACTGCTTGATTGATTGACTGCAACTGTTGTCTTCGGATGAAGAATATAGGATACTGGATGTTAAGTGAACTTAGAATACTGATATTCTGGCAGACCAAGTATCTATGATGTCGTCAACCAAACCAACCCACGAGAAACGATTGAAGAGAAGTAGTGCTACAACTTTTCTTGTATGGGACTTGGTTGAGAGTGGGGCTGTTGCATATAGAGGTGCAAGCCAATAGATTACTGTTCCCAGGACAATCAGATTTGCGTCCCTGTTTTAGTTGTCCCGGAGACAACACGTATGCACGAGTGTACATGCATGCACGCACACAAGCACATACAGATTACTCCTTTTCTCCTCTTATATTTTGACTTGTCCGTGCTGATAGACTGTCATCGGCACATTCGTTACACTCGTAACGCGTTGGTCCTGTATAACATGACGAATAGGCTTGCAAATCTTTAGTCTACTACCACTGCTACGACCCGAAGCGTCAGTCAACTTCTCGCCTGTTTGTCCGCCTGTAACGATGTCTGCCAGTCAAACCCTGTCCTGTCACAAGAACTAACTATTCGGGCAATATCTGTGCGGGAACACCTATTCAACTCAGACTCTCTCAGTATCTAACAAAATTTTAATCCATGGTAACGAAAATGTGATGATACAAAAAAGGAGGCAGAAATAAGCACTCGGTTACGTGATTCGAGTATGCGAAAATATGATAGGGAGACGTGTCAGACTTGGCTTCAATAGAAAGAAATGTAGATCAATCAGCTATGCACCAAACGTTCTGAGTTGCAACCCAAAGGTAGAAGCAACCATTAGGCAATGCTTCGATAAGTCGCCTCTGGCTTGTAATGCCACACTGGCATTCATTCAGTTGTGATGGTCCAAGTTATTTCTGTACCACTCACATGCATTTGCGAAATCGCGATGCAAGAACCGGGAAACTGGTATGCGGCATTAAAGACAGGTTCTCCAAAATGAATGGAGTAAAATGGCCTAAAACAGCTACATACATATACATTCAGCAACTCTCCTTTTGAACCGTTAGTATTTATGAAGAAATCAGTAGAAAACGAATTATTCGTGCATTTGGCTTTCAGTTCCTTATCTTGTTCAGCGTCATGCACACAAAATGTGAATAGGATAAGTCAGTATTCGGATGCTGCTAGTCACAGTCTCTAGCATGCCTCTGGTTCCATAGTTCAGGGTTCGAACCCTACTACCACAATCCAACGTTGATGGTAGGTAACTTCATAGTCGTCTGACTGAATACNACACCTATCCCAAGGGGGTCTCAGTAGTTTTGGTCACCAGATTCCATGGGCAAACAATAGATCTTCATCGTAACAGGGTTCATTCATATTGCTTACTGGTCGTCACACCAAAAACGAGAGGCTCACACAAACTAGCACCAGATGCAAGAGAAAAATAATAATAACATACCACGTATGAACAGGAGAAAGAAGATGATTTGAGCACACTCACGTTGGTCAGTAGTCATTCTCTGCAAATCTGCAGTTGCAGTGTTGTGATAATGACGAAAAACAATTAACGGCTCGCAGATGGAATCGATACACAGGTTAAAGTAAGCGTATTTGAGAAACAGGGTACAATAGATGTACTAAATGTTTGTGTATGAACCACGACTCAAAAGTAACGACATAATATGTAGGCATGTATAGATAGTTCATTTGGAGGGAATCATCATCATCATTCGACGGGAGAATGAAATCGAATCCGTTCGCTGTGGTGTCCTGTTAGCAGAGAAACAATATAGGTGACAGTAAAGAGGAGGAGTCGCCATTCTGATCGTACTATAGAATGATTTGATCTCCAGATAACTTTTTTGCTCAGTAGCAAACTTTACCCATGAGCGGATCAGGAACAATTGAGTCTTTGTACACATAAACCAACATGCAAGCAACCACACACGTACAAATAGATCAGACCAAGTGAAATGACAGGCTGCAACTTGACACGGTATACCGGACT
Source organism: Echinostoma caproni (assembly GCA_900618425.1). Taxonomy (NCBI): domain Eukaryota; kingdom Metazoa; phylum Platyhelminthes; class Trematoda; order Plagiorchiida; family Echinostomatidae; genus Echinostoma; species Echinostoma caproni. Next base: position 70,236 of record UZAN01039952.1, read on the forward strand.
GTCAAATGGTCTCTCGTTAACAACCTCCCACAAGCACCCCATTTATCCCAGGCCACAGTAAAATCTGTGCACATGCATCTTCGGTCTGCCCTAGAAAAGAGGGGAAAGGGGGTTGCGGACGGGAAGCACTGTCAGCTTTCTCTGCTTTCCTCGTGTGAGTATGTCTTTACGCCTGTATGTGCACACGTGCACAGTTGGATAGAGTTAACAACAAAAATCAAAGAACTCATTTTTCGACGATTCATTTGACTGCATGTTCTCGCTCAGTTCAGTTCTCCCTAACGGTTACTTGGTGGAGGATGATGATGAGACTGCGGACTTTTGTGTGCCCATGGAATGTAAATCATATACACACCGAAATCAGTGGGTAAAAAGCCAACACAACCGTTGAATGTGTGTCTGTTAAGATTGATTAGCGTCAATGACAATGTCACTGCGACTTCGCAATGCTTGTCAATAAGATCTATTGACACGGTTTCGAACTGGCCACCCACCAGCAGACTATGACTGTGACTGTCATCGAACCCAGATGATTGGAAAGAAGTAGAAAACGAAGGGATGACGGAACTGGATGAGAATGGTTCCAACGTGTGGACGTTTACAAGGAAAACAGCGTACGAAGAATGGAGAAAATTTGAAAATTTCCTGTGAAACTGTGTTGCTGTGATTCATTTAATGCAGAACGGACATCTTGTAGCTTGTATTTCAGACGGGGATCAAGACAGGTTATAATTTCTAACACGCAATTTTGTAAATTGCACAGTTAAGTTCCAACTAGCTGGATTCCAGTCAGTGTATTGGCGTTATCCTCGTCATTAGGAAACTGGGGCGATGAGTCAGATTGCCTGACGATGACTTTAGCGCAAGTAAACACTTGCCACTCTGCTGCTTTATTGTCAGTATGAATTACTGTTGAAGCAGTTAGCAACCCATTTTCAAACCGATTTTGTCCACATTGTAACTTTCGTTCCTATCACTGTTACTGCTGCTGGTGGTGGTGGTTGGCCTACATTTATCGTATCGTTTTTCCTCCGTTTCTGTTATAATACCTCATACAGATAATGCTGATTTGTGTGTATTAGCTTCTGTTCGGTCTAATCGTCCTGATTGTCAGCTTTGATAAGATTCTTGCATATGCAATTGACCCAGAGTCTTCGTTTCATTTGTGTGCTGAAGCACTCAGTGGGATGATGATCCCCAGATGGTAACATTCACAAAAAGGTTTCTCCGGTAAACATTTCTCATGTCATTTCACGTAATTTTGTTTTCCTGTCTCATTTTTATTGGTAGATTAAATGTTTGCGTAGACGAGCTCACCTGCAATCAGCATCTGGATCACGTACCGATATTAGGGCCAATACACGCTTACAAATACGAGCATGATTGTTCCCCATGTTTGATAGACAGATTCTTTTAATGTGTAGATGCTATTGCACACATTGAAAAAGTGGACTGAGCACAGCTTTATTGGTAACATCTGGATGATCAGTCATTATTAAAGGAATAACATAGCAACTACCTTCGTAAATTTTGAACTCAGATAACCGATAGGAGTTTTGTGTTCTGTGCCCACTACCCTGAAAGCTGCCATGACTCAGATTTACCTTTTCAACTTAGATTCTCATTATTCTTTACATGAAATTAATCATCACTCACGAGCATCCTTGAGATATTTCAATAATAACGTACATCTTTTTCGTTCTTCTTGATTCCAACCCCACCAACCCGTGAACACCCCCTGCTCCTCCACCACACACACTACGTCATTGGTCAGGTGGTTTGTGAATGGTCGACAAGTGGAGAATTTGGTCGATCCGTGGTATCGATTGCGACTGACCAGGAATATGCACAACGCCGTGTTCCGATGCATTGCGATCTCAAATAAGAAAGGTCATGCAGAGACCACTGTTCGTGTCCGATGTGAGTTTTTGTTCTTGTTCTGATACGTCGTTTATATCGTAGTGATTCTCGCTCCTTTCCCATTTTGATTACGCAGTGCACCCCTGGGTATCGGATCTAGCAAAGTAGGCGGTCAGTTAGCTCAGTGAGGTTTATAACTTGGAAAGACGGGGTGCATTTAATGACGTGTAAACCATCACGACAAGACTACACCGTGACGTGGTTTGATGGCTTGTGTATCTCCCTGACCCAACGAGCTACACAGGATGGTTTTTGTCAAGCCGAAGATCTAATCATGCCTGAAATGTCAATGGGTAGAGGTCAGACAAAGTTCAGTCTCCTGGTCCTTCAGGTTTGGTGTTCGACTGAAATTTGTGCCTCAGTCGGGAAAAAATGGTAGATGAACAATTGATACACGTAAATGAGCCTTGACTTCGCCTCACCCGCTGCCTTGCGACTAGGTTCTTGACAGAACTAAAGGCTTTGGTCGAGAACCCTAATCATTCTCCTATTTAGTGCCTGGACACCCTAGCAGCACCCGTCCATCAAACCCCAATCCATGTGCTTTGCGAGTTTGGCAGCGATCAGTGAAGTTCGCTTCCCTGTGTTCCACTGTACAATGATGATGATGAAATTCAGAGCATTCCTTAGATGCATGGCGCTTAGATTTTTATTTAACCGCGGTTCCCATTTTGGAAGGCTAGATGTGCAATGCTGATGAAACTCTGGTAGCCTGAAATTCGTTTATTTTTTCAAACTTTTTGACTTGGTTCTTTGTTCTTCTTCATGAATTCTACCAGAAACGTTACCAACTCGACAGTAAACGATGCTCATGTTAGTTAAGAAATAGGTTTCATTTAGTTTCCTTTTTTCTTCCAATTGTTTTGATTAACCCCTGTTCACAATGCAGTCTAAACAGTCTATCGACTTTCTGTTGTTTCTTATCTAGCCACATATATTTATTGGCCAGACGTGAAGACTGCTGAGCTAAACGTTTAATAAACTAACATCTCTCATTTATAGTTATTACTTTGCTTCGTGGTTTATCTAGCATTCTTGTTTTATTGTAAGAAAAATGTTTATTCGTTGAATTGGTGATACTCGGTTTCAACGAGCTGTTCTTTACTGGAATAACAACGTGAATATGATCGTTTCACTAATTTCTCCTTGACCACTGAGATCCAAATTGCTCGACTCACTTATTAATCGAGTTACTTTTGCTACCAAACTAAAGTTCGCAGCTATTCAACTTGCATATCTAAACTACAAAAGGTAACAATGCATCTTCTACAAAACGTGAATCATCTTAAACTGAAAGCAGACAAGGTACAAATTATATATTTTACTATAATGAGCATGAAACATGCAGAATCGGTAAAAACACCCAAGGCAAATTTTGCTTAGGTCATTAGAGTACCTGGAACGCCGAAAAAAAGATGGCAGCAGTTGCTATTTTTTCCCCGGTTCAGTCTATCAAACGACAAATGAACAGTTACGGGAATCTCGGATTTGGTTCAGTTCTGTTTGCTGGCTATTCCGAAAATCGGTGCAGAAAATGGTTTTAGAAGAATGCCTCTGTAAGTATGTTACGTGGCACAGAATATGTTCTAATTGAGCTGTGGTGTAACGCCATGTGCATACATCTATTCGTAAAAATCCGGCAAAAATTGTCACTATTATTTTGGAGTTGGAGGGGAGGGAGGAAGGGGTGACGACAGTTTCATGTACGACAATAACAAGTGAGATCAAAAAGAGACCCACCTCACTTTATGTGGAGTTTCACGTGGGACCCGGTTCTTGTTTGTCAGGGTGATAAATAAATAGGGTACCGACGAAATACGACAAATACTCCTATTCAAGAGGCTATGTGACAGAAGCTTGAAATGGTTCTTGAGAGCCAAATACAAAATAATAGATTGCGATTGGAAGAATTTATGAATTCGTCAAGAGCGTTGTAGGCCGAATTCGCACCACAGGTTTTATGTAGAAGATACAGTTGTCAGAATACAAAGTTAATTCAAATCACTCGATGCATGCAGATGTTCGTTTTAAGTTGCATAAAGCACAGTGCTAGTATCACGTTAGATTTTGCATTGATAATAAAAAATTCTAGTAACTACTACCATTTTTAATTAGTTGTTAATTTTCAACAATAATAGGAAAAGTTTCGTCCGAAATGTGCTTATTCACATTCAACCTGTCGAATACTTTTGTCCAAAAACTGTTATCATCACTCTCGTTTCGACAGAGTTCGCATTAACTATCTGTCACATGATAACCTGGGAAAATTTCAGTCATCTTCTCCCGGTTATCCTCAGAAAGGTGATAAGTTCGAATTTTAAACAAGACGACGTGTCTCTGTAATTATGTTCCTTGGACATGTAGTCACTCATTTAGTTGTGCTTTTTGAGTTTGAAATCAACTAAAACAGTATCCATTGAGGGTTAATCTTCCGTCTTTTTCTAATTTGCACTTGATCATAAAATAATCACGGCTATTTGTTGCCCACCATTGTGTTTGAGTGATATCAATATTGAAAGCTCCTACAATACGGAATATCCAGAAATTACACCCTGACGCACAGTATTACAACAATCTGTCAGAATTATGCAGGCTTAACATTCAACAAATGCTTAGATGTTAAATATAATGCTCCCAGCACAATGGAGCACCTTTACACTACCATGCAGTCCACCCAGACAAAATTTGTATGAACAGATGAATGCGATGAGTTGAAAACACCAAATATCCAGATGCTCATCAGATTTCATTTTGATGAAGCACATACTCAGGGTTAAAATCACGAAACCAGCTACAATCATGGATTTCACACCAACAATCGAACCACAATGAGATCAATCATCCATTGGAACAATTAAGATCGCTTTGGACTCACTTGTTCATCTTTAATTTTACTTTGTTTTATTGAATACTTAATGACACAATTTTCAAGAAGGATGAAGCGGTCAATCAGAGGGCTTCGATACAACATACGGGGTGTGGCAGTCAGGCGGTGGTGGAAGGATTGGAACAGGTCATCCGGAGCTATAATTTGGTGGCCTTACCACTCCGCCACCACTGCGACACTATCTGCACTCGAAAGTGCATAATAAATCACTGATTTCAATACTCGGTTACTTTATTATCAGCGTATCGAGCATGATCTGTAAAACATCATAGGTGGTGTACATGTGTGGGTTCGAATCTCGTCTAGGCTGCAAATCTTTCCACAAGTCAAACATGAGATCAGTGACATTTTCCGTTATTAAACCTTTCGATATCGTATAATTAATATTATAGTCATTCACATACATAAGTCGTGATCTGGAAAATGTGCATAAAATCTTTAAAAATCTCATCGTTCCATTATCCCTTGAATCTGGGATAAATAGATAACTAACCAATGAGAGACGAAAGCACGTGACCTTCATGCCGTAGAAACGATGAGAAACCACTCAGACCTATACCACTTCCTCTGTAGAGTGGAACTGTGATCAACGTTCAACATTGGAAAATGTAATAACTACAGTAAAATTTATAATGCACAAATGCGTTAACAAACAGGTACAAGTTTACATAGGTTGTTCCCTAATCCCTAGGTGTGTAAAATATAAGATTAGTAGTAGCCGTACTTGCAAAATACATGAATAAAACACCCGTTTTGTGCACAATGCTGATCGCTTACTAACAAGTATTATAATTGCTTTCCCAATTTCCTTCTTTCCACTCATACAGGTAGTTCTTTTGATTCTTTTTCGTCTCCCGAAGCACTAAGTCCTTCCGGTACAAGGGGTAAACAGATTCTTGTGCCATAGATGTTGAGGGTAGGATGGGGTACAGCGCTAATGTGAACACAGTCGGAGGAACAAAACAGATTGTTTGTTTGAAACGAAATTTTCTCATAAACTACTAGATGGAATGATTTTTTGGTTGACAAAACCCGAAGTTCGTGAGCTGTGTTTATCTAATTGTTTAACGTTTTTCTTTCGTCACTCAATTAGTCCCGGAAGGGGTGTTTTGCTGCCTGGAAAAATGTAATCCCGCATTCTGAGAAATATTTGGCAAAGTTGACAAGAATATTTTTATCACTTTTCCCAAGGGTAATAATGAGTAAACTATCTAAATGTTTTTATACCAACTTCTTTATAAGCACAAATTATACTAAAGGTATGACACGTTTGTTAAACACTACCGGGGGTTACTGATGAATAAAAGAAAAGAATTAGTCATTTCGGTCGCTCGAAATTGGTAATTTAAGTTGCTTGCTACTAGATCATATGAAAGTTCTACTATGGTGGATCTCAGGAATTTGTCCAACTTTATCCTCACTCGACCGCAAGTTTGATTCAATTTCCCAGACTAACGTACAAATGATCTTGTTGCACTGACGCGTTATCTGCAACATAGAACCGGCCCATACCATGAAAAACTTATCATAAATGTGAGCGTGTCATCGACGTGTCGTCTACAGAGCTTGAATCAACCAGTATGTTAAGTCGGGTCGACCAAACCACATCACTTTCGAGGATCACAGTTCCACAGTTTGAATGCCTTTTGTGCTAGTTAGAGCCTTTCAGCATATTGTACTATCGGTACGATCCTTGTCACTAACTATTCGTCCTTCATTCTTTATGTATCCTAACTCATGTAACATTTTTTTTCTTCGGAAGTTGAGTTTGTTATCCGGAGTTAGCATCCAACTCATCACTGTAGACCCCCAAAACATCCACTGGAACCGTATTGATCTTGTACACGGTCTCAACCCACCACGGGGCAATTAAATCAACACGCTAGGCAGAGCAGTTAGCTCAGCTGGTAGAAGGCTACGCCCGGGAATCGCCCAACATACAATCTCTTTATGTAGTAGTCTGTAGTCCGTTCTCGGACCCTCTCATCGCATCTTAGCATTTTCTAAGCGTTTATAAAGCAAAACTTTTCACTCCAACCGGTAAAGATAAATTGTTGTAGTAACATATTTATGGGTGGACAATTTTTGTTAGATACTGTTCTGGCCAGGGTGTTTTTCTATCGCCAAGTTGAACAAATAGGAACAAATGTCACCGATAACCAAAAGACGCATTTCACACCACCAAAGGTCGTGTTCAGTCCGGTTTTGTCTGTTTCTTTTGATCCACTGGCTTAGAAACGCAGTGAGTTGGCAACCTGGTGAGAAAATTCAGTCAAAAGTTCCTTTTGTACGGTTTATCATTTATATGTGTTCACGTTTTCTCATCCCATAGAACTATCATGAAGTTGCCATGTGTTATGCTCAAAATATTTTGATCTACTTCTCGGTCACCTATCTGCACCTTCTGGAGACGTGCTATCACAGGGTCATAATGCTTTTCTGATTAGTTACCGTCTAAGTAAATCAATTGAATTTGTGACTACCCACGATACGGAAGCGTTTGATTGTTGAATAACATGACAAATTGTTGACCTTTGTGACCCGTTTTGGTAAGTCGAGTTAAGCCAAGGGAGCGCTTTGGTCACCAGGAAGGTTCGTACTCAGCTATTGCATAATCAAAGCGGCACGGAAGAAACAACGAGAAACGCTCATCAGTCACAAGTGTTTACAGCGTTCATAGCTGGTCTTGTTCCATGGATATTGTGCTTGAGGTGGCCCCACAAACGGAAGTTTATGAGAATACAATTTGGCGAGCTCAGAGCATACTCAACACTATTCAAGGGAATTTCTTCCAAATAGTCCCTTACGTCGCAATGGTGATGCAGCACTTTTCATAACTGAGCATTTTTGAATTTACTGTACAGTGCATTCCTGCATCACACTAAGGTAATCTGCAGGGTACCCCGATATGCAACTCCTGATATATATATATATATAAAAGTATTGATGGCAGTAACCGTTTTGCAACGAATGATAATCATTTCTCATGCCTCAAATAACTACTAACAATCCCAAAAGATGGAAGAAACCCGAAGTTAAAGATGAAACCGCTTGGGCGGGTAATCATCAACAAAATCAGTAGCTTTCAATTCATGAATTTTTCACCATTCTTCTATTACGACAATTGCCGCAATAAACACAATCGGGATAGAATCGAAGATCAGTTCGAGTTTCCCCCAGTGTTCACAGGTCTGATCGCCAAATCTTCTTATCTCAGGACAAGTAAACAAATCTGAAGTCGTCCTGTATGTGTCTTTACTGTAGCATCCGTATCTCCCTAAGTTAGATACGCTCGCATCACTCTAAACAAAAAGTTATCCTATTCTATCATGGAATTGCAGTGGTGGAAAATGATGAGAGCAACATTTTTTTGCATAGCAGAACTGTGCGGACGTAAGGCGATGTGAGGAGAGTCATATTCTGTTTCGATCGAAGCATGTATATTTCAAACAAATAACAATCTAATAAACCATTGTGTGTGAAGCCACACCTGTGGTCAACTAGAAAAAAATGGAAGCAAAACCAGATCATCAAGTCCGCATCACAGTGATTTAAATACAACATTTCGCATGGACTTTGGCCGTGTTCCAGAGAAGCTTCATCCTTATCATATGATCCATCTTTCTTTCGTATATTCAGCTATTTATTTTTGGTGATGATGGTGATGGCAGTAGCAGTAGGATCGCTAGTAATGATAATAGTAGCAGTAAGAATAGTAGTATTGTAAATAATAGAGATAAATCAACTTGTCAAAATATACGCCAGAAAACTTCTGCAAATAAAGCTGTCGATTCCAGGATATGCTTATTATGACATGAGAGCGCACAAACAAGGGCGAACAACTTTTTCCAATGAACTATGTACTAGCTCACACAAATCACATAAGTCACAAGTTGCATGAGGGCATAGTAAGATTTGATTCAATTTCATGGAGAAGATTCATCGTATATAGAGTAAATGAAGTGTGAACGGAAAAGCTAGGTATCGCTATACAGCTGTTTTGATTTGGTTAGGTCTCAGCTGCAGTATGAATCCATCAACCCAACTGGGTTCGAACCCAAGCATAACACAAGCATGCTACCTACTCGGCGACCGGGAGGCTGATCAAACCGTTTTCCATTTTTCATTTACACAATCCATCTTTGCGAGTTTGTTGTAGGTATCGCGCCTCGCTCATCTCTCAAACATTTGTTCAGGGTCGATCCCATGTCAGCCTGTAGCCAGGGGTTCTGAGATGGAGCTGTGTGAGGTACCCTTTTGAGTGGTCTTTTTCAGTACTGTCAGATGGGCGCCTAGCCGTGCAGTCGATATAATTTGCTACTTAGAGCTAGCTAAATGAGTAAACAAATACTAATAACGTCAGCGTCGTCAGTTTATCCTCCTGATGTTTGGTCAAACAGTCGTCGAATGACCGTCTCAACTTCCCCACTCCCCTCCCAAAACAAATGATTATCCAAATAGCCAATGGTTCAAACATCGGAACATGTTTGTTGCATGTAATATCTTAAAACTGATTTGTAATCATGGAAAATAATTTTCACTTACCTGTGAATATGATTTAAAAACAACCCGCTCCGAACAGTATTTGTTCTATCATACCAACATAAAGATCGTTATCATTCATCACAAGAACGGTCTAAAATGATACTTTCGAAAGCAAATGGAAAGCTAATTATACCAATGGTTACCCTGAATCAGCAAACTTTGTTTAGGCTATTTGTCACACAGGCAACATTTCAATTATTCATGTAACACGGATAAACTGCGTGACTAAAGCAACTTGGATAATATTTAATTGAGTAAGAAGACAGAGAACCCTCCGTACCCAGGTTTATCATTACATGCGGCAATGAAACAGGGGCTAGATTCAACATGATTTTTTTGTACAAAACATAATCTATCAAGATGTAATTGTTTGAGGAATCCAAGAGAATAGGGAGATTATCGAGAACGATAAAAGTTGTACAGGATAAAAAACAGATTAATTTATTTGTTACAATATTGTGCGTAATAGATCGTTGAAATATGGTAAAAAATGGAACAGAAACTGGGTTACATCATATACGGTGCTGCTGGTATACTGGCGCAGACTAGCAAGCAGACTAACACTTCATCATGAACCAAGTTAGAAAAAAACAGATGGCTTTACACTAGTCACATTGATCTAAATCCCACCGGAAAAATGCATGTGACAATCCACAAAGGGACCCAAGGCGAGGGGAAACGAAAACCTCTAGCAGCTGTTACTGTTAACAGTTAACTCCCGGGGAAGCAGTTTAAATTAGTCATGATGCTGAATTGGTTTTAATTTATCTCAACTAATCCGGCAGCTGGATTGCAAACACTTCATCGCTCACCATGGTGACGGTTTCATCGTAGTTGTTTTCTTAGATGTGAATGCTGAATCAGTTGATCGAGGTACGTTTCAAGATCGCATAATGTCAGACCAGAAGCATGGTACTGAATTCACATAAACAGACCGGACTAGCAGATTATAATACTCAATGATGCTAATTGATAAAACATTTTTGTTATCCTTAGACATTCTCAAAATTTTATATGACGAAAATCAAGATCGTAATCAACCAAGTGATGGAGAGGAAAAAAGAAAGGTTCTTAATTCCGGTCAACACCAAATGGACAATAATACACAGTAATCAACCAAAAGCATAAATGCACTCCATGGATAAAGTTTTTATCGAGCAGAAATATAGTGGAGCTGTTTGCAGCCAAAATGGAATATTTTCAACAGAGTTTGCACTTCGGAACACCGACCAGTAACAGCAAACTGAGTTGTTCCAACAATAAAACTCGAAGCGTGTAGGACATGTGGTTTGATCACTCATGGCACTTGCTCTCTATAACCTAGTGGTGAGATCTTCTGATCTGTACATGCTCACATTACTTTAAATTCATTTATTGAACTAAAGGTAGACAGAATGTAACGTTTAGTTCTTGTTTGACGGAAGAGAGATCAAAAATAGCCGGGAGTCCTGTTAGAGCCCATGGATTGACAAGCACTATATCGCTGGTGTTTTGCTAATCGAGCAACCAGTAGAGCAAGGTATTTACATTTTTATACAAAGCACAAATCCACTTAAGTCTCAAAAATGCAGTCGGTTATAGGGTGAAGCTTCGTATTCTGCTCTTTCTCATCTCGATCGTGTTCAACACAACGACATCCGTCTGATCGACTAACCGTCTTAAACTTTCAATCTACAAGTGGTTCGTTATATTTTTTCTATCGTTACTATTTTTATTCCTGCTCTTTCGAACTTGCTTTTGTGGTTCCCGTTCACTTTTCATTTTCTCGTCCAATTCGTTCTCAAGTGAGCAGTCATCCTTATCAAATTTCTGTTCCCAAATGTCGGACTTCTACCTTCCAGTCCCCTTTTTCCGCAGGACTGGGAAACTGTAGAGCATTCTTCTCACTTCCGTATTTCCAAACATATATTATTATCTTGGGTTTTTCAAAAGCAGGACTAACACATTAGCTCGCACCTGAATGTTCCCCACATTCCTTACCTCTTGCAGTTTGTCAGTGATTATGCGGTTCACCCCTTTTCCTGTAAATTGTGGGTATAATAAAAACCGGTTGTGGCTATGGTGTTTGGGGAGCAACACAGAGCACCGAAAAGTTACTTCACCCAATAACCCTAATTTTTCACTCCTCCCGTGGTTCGAACCACGCATCTTCAGAAACCCTTTTGCCTGAAATGTACAGCAGATGCTTCACAAATAAGGTTCCCAAACGGACTAGAGAAACAATTGCGTGATGAAAAGAGCACATACACACAGGTACAGCGACACACATACCTTGTGTTTGTGAACATAAGACGGAATAAACCAGCAACATCCTAAATCACCTGTTTATTACAACATTTACTAGAAAATACACCAAAATTTGATTAGGAATCATGTAGTATACTTGTCAAACGATCGCATTGTAGTTTGTTTTGTATATTTAAACGCTTACCAGAAGTTTTGTGGTTCGAAACATCAAAACTCTGGCACCAGAGAAGAAATTAATCAATATGCATGATTTTGTCCATAAAATTTAGCGCCTTTTTTCGCTGTTTCCGTTGTTTTAGTCGGTCCACAATTTCAAGAACCATCAGCTCTTCTGTTCACCGCTTCGCCCGGTGAAGATGTGGCGATGTCTTGTCCGGCTCGAGGAAATCCGGAGCCAAGAATTGATTGGCGTCGTGAAAGTGGACACGAAGTGCTACATCGTGGTGTCACCTATCGGAAGGACAATTTGCGCGAAGAAGATTTCGGCACCTATATCTGCACAGCACATGTGCAAGATTTTCCTCCCATCTCAAAACAGATGTACATCGCGAAACGACGTAAGTTTTCGAAGAAACTATTGCGACATTAGTTAATATTACATATTTCATTAAAAAATCATCCGGGAGTTTTCAAACTAAGACAGATTGAACTAATGACACAAAATCGACTAATAATCTAATCTAAATTAATCCAATGAAGATAATTATTCGAATGTTTGTGTTCCGATGTATGTGCTCATGGTATTGTAGAATAAATAATCATATTTAAACCACTAAGTTGTTGTTGATGTTCGTTTTTACAGCACCGTCTTCTTGTACAATTGATCTGCAGGTAGAACATTGGTGCTAGTAGATAGTCTTCGGAGTGAAATTCCGGAGCACAGATTATCCTGGCTTTTAGCATTCCGCCTGTACCGCCACTCAGAAACTTTGCAGACATCACAGGTTCATGAGTAATGGTGATATGCCATGTTTTTCTCACGGAGAGCAAAGTTTTGCTGTTTCGACCCAAAAGAATGTCCCTTTAACTATTCTATCTCACCATTTCCCTGTCCTGTCCGTTGGTTGCTTTTCCTAATAAAGGGACAACATTGAGGAATAGCTCCCGCCCTGTCATCTGGCTTTGGGCCAAATTGCGTGCGACTGTAGTAATTGCGCCGCCGTTTTGCTGAAGCGAAACGGTTTGACTAGATTGAAGATTGTTTTTTTCTTCAACAAATATGGACTGTACGGGGAGGCTCTTTAACTTTTGTTTCAACCCTGGAGTTTGTTGACAGGCCCGTGGGTGCTTATCTTATTAATTGCTCAAGTCTTTAGTCAGTCCCAAAGGATGTTGTGAATATTTCTATTTATTTAACTCATACATATATAATTTTGCTCTAATTAAGTCAACAACCACTGTGCACTGTATGTCGAATAAACTTGTACCGGTACGGCATGGAATTCGTGGGGGAACAACTGAGCAGAAATAAGACAACACAGGTCAAATGGTATGTATGTGAACATACAAAATAGAACAAGAGCTCCACTAAGTTCATGTGGAATCTAAGACATGATGAGGAACCATCAACGTAACGTACCCAACTCAATACCTCTCCGACCGTTTTGTCACAAATCAGAGTTTTCACATACAAATGGTTAATTAAAACTACAACCCCAACTTCTGTGTCTCACGACAGTGAACCCTAAGAGAGAGATTGGTTTGATTTCAAGCCAACCAATCCTAGAGTTGACAGTCTTAAAAGTTGAATATAGAGGATAGGAGTTGAGAAGAACTGTTGACCAGTACTGCTTTTATCACAGAAACTCGAGGCAAACCCCTGATTACCATAAATAATAATTATAGATGGTAAGGCACTCTGCATGTTCTACTTTCCCATATTGGGTATAGCCTTAGGAAAGAAGGTTAATCAATTGCTTATATCCTTAGCAGTGCACCTCAGCCCAATCACTCTCTCCGATTGCGTGGACTTTTCCGCCAGTTAGTTAAGGCGAGGGGTTACGTGAGAGTCCAGCTGGTCAAGCGTACGCCGTACAGTAGCATACGTCACCTCCAGGCATGGGTTCCAATCCCACCGAGACTGAAGACATTCTTGCCAAGGGGTTATTCGAGAGCTACATGTATTTTCTATCATCTTCATCGTTCATCAGATACTTCTCCTCCACCTCGGGACAGTAAATCCCAACAGGTTTAAACACTGAAACAGGGATGTAGCAAAACTTCGGGCTGTCGCATCGTTGATTTCGACCTAACTAAACTTGTCTACCTCCTGAAAAACAATACCCGTCTACTGTACTTACTCACGTTGCTCGTCTGCCTTGATTTATATAAATCTTTTTGTCCCGTTCCTTCAAAAAAACTTCAGGTCCTCCAACCATCCAGCCCAATCCGATTGTACCGGCTCGACTCGGACGGGCAGCTCGACTACGGTGTACAGTAAATTCCGTCCCACTGCCACCGATTGGTCAAACACACTGGTTCTATAACGGTCGACCAATTCGACCGGATTCACAGTACGTTCTTCCACCAGCCCCTTATCCTTCCGATTATGGGCAATGCTACGGTGATTAAGCACATGGTCGTGGGATTGATTCCACGCATCAGAAATTTACACCGTAATATAACCTGTCTGTGCTAACCCGATCAAAGAGTTTTATGAAGCAAAATGCTGCCCAATTATATCCTGATCCGTGACTGAATTATGGAACAATACCAAGTATTTCAAATTTAGCGTAAATACAAAATTTTAGTATGGTAAAACATTCAACTGATATCGTAATTTTAATTGCATTATATGTACAGTTGACTGGTTGACCTCCAGACAATGCAGCATGATTTCGGGTCACAAAATCTTCATTTTTCAACGCGAATTCATTTTTATTCATGGATAGAGCACGCAGAGTGAGCAAAGTGATCAATAAATTCCAGAATGCAAACTAGTTGACAAAGTTTAGTACAACCGTTCAAGAGATACACTCTGTACGCCTTCCAGTGGTTATCCAATCACCATTAAGCTTCAGAATGAGATATCGATACAAAAACGGAACAATATTGATAACCACCCAATCAACTAGAACTACCCTTTGATCTGTTCAAATATTGGGAAAGCCAAGTGAATCCGTCAAGTAAAAATAGTTGAACTGCTTTTGTCACTGAAACCACAGGCCAAAAGAAAGGTTTTACTGGAGGCTTTGGTTGCGCGGTCCCGCATCCCATTGAACTTGAGGCACAAAATAAACGTTTGTACTAAACAGTTACATGTAGACTGAAAAGGCTTCAAGTGTAACCTGAAATTTTCTTTCATATACTTATACAAACCGCTACACATAGTCGTATGATCCTCAATCAAAAATAATGTTTGTAATATCTGCATCTGCCCCCGATATTCTTTATTGGCGTATTTACAGATTCTACCGTTATTGGTAATGTTGATGTTGTAAACACGAGGGATGGGGTTTTTAAATTCTTATCAATATTGTTGCGCTATTCGGTAAACCTAGCCACTGAAGAATGGGATCGTGACTTTTGAGGTCTGAACACCAGTCCCCGAAAATATGTACGCCACAGATATTGATCAAAGCGGACACTAACCCCGACTCACGAATCATATGCAAGTATTGATCGACCTTGTGCTACACGTATACGTATCTCTTATTGGAAATACATTTCAGATTCTGATATCATGCATATATATCGATAGTTTTAGATGGAGATTACTCACTCCCAATTTTATCTCCCAACGCAATGTTCTTAGTTCTCTTGTATCGATGTTTGAATTTGCATGTGATAAAAGTTTTAGTAAATCAAAAATTGCAGCTCGGAATCAAAAAAACATTTTATGTAAAGCGGCATTGAAGCTAGTTCTGTCTAATAAATTCTTGTTGTTTCATCAATTCATTCATTTAATTATCATCGCCCCCAGCAGCAGTGCGGGTTCCCGTGTTAGAAACAGGGGTAAGTAAACTACCTGGACAATGATCGTCAGGAGCCTGGATGAGACACGTGTTGGAGATGACTGGGAAAACGTTGCTTGACAGTCAACTTGGAGGATACTATGAAAAATTAACTGACTGTAGAGCCCAAAATTAATGGATGGCAAACAGAACATTGACTAAATGAAAGTACAATACCTGAGTCATTTTTGTAAATAAAGTTCAGTGACGTTTTTTACTGAGGCTTTTTATTTTATAACTGATGCACCATCAATTGTCGTCTGAATAGAGAAACGGCACATTTTATTGGCATTCGACTAATAGAAGTAAATACATAAGTGGATATTAGTACACATATGCTGCGTCTGATGTGGGTGAATATCATATTTTATACCGTCAATTAGACTCCAAATGCCAAACGTTAGGAAGAAAAAATATGATGAAAGTTCGGGTGTTGCACGAGTTTAATCAACTTCGTTATTCTTTATTCAGCGTATAAACTCATAATACGCCAGAGGTTAGTTCAGTGTAACATGAAATATAAGGTCTGTCTACACTGTTGGAAATTACTTCATTTGTAAAATAAATTTTAGTGATCTTGTGCCTGTTATTTTTTGGCATATGTTGTGCTGACTTGGGACAACTATTTTCTTCGTCAAGCATTTCTTGCCTTCATTTGTTCACTAATTTATCCCTCTTTATCATAAAAATAAATATCCACTCTACAGACACACGTTCGAACGTGAAGAATTTATCGGCGGTGTGGTTCTTATTTTGCACATTGCCCATGTCATGATGACCGACTATGGGAAATACAATTGCACAGTTCAGAATGGATACGGTTCGGACTGGAAACTGATCGAATTGGTGCACCAAGGTCAGTTGAAACAAGGATAACTGGAGATCAGTTGTATCACTTTTTTCCAACAATAGAGGGTTCGGAACTTCGTGCTTTTCAATTACTGTCGGTTAGGACAACCTTGTGATTCATTTCTAAAGTTTGTTTGCAACCTATTTCCTGTTTTTCAATTAGCTCTGCACCGCTCACAAAACTGCAGCGAACAGTGCATATGCTTGAGTGTATTTGTAAGCACAACAATTTGGAGGGTGACTGGGGGTAATACCTTTAAACATCCACCCAGTCCTGCATTCTGGTTTCGTTTGTCCTTCAACTTCGTATTCTCAGTCTTCAACTCCATATTCAAATGCATTACGCATTGAACAACACACGTTTCCACCGAAATTTGTTCACAATCATTTGAAAATCACACAGGTGTAATGAAGTACTACTTAGGCTTCATATGAGCAGTATTTTTTAACACACAGTAAAACAATCTGTGATCCTTCGCGACATTCTGGAGCAGAATATTGGATGATGTATTGCGGTCAGAAAATACACCAAATGTTAAATAGCTTGGCCGACGGTCCGACCTGGTTCAGGTGACACTTATCGTCCCGAAATACTTGGTGTGCCCACTGTGCCCGCTGTCTAAGAAAAATTGTAACTATAGAAGGGGATTTTAGAATAAAAAGAGTACATAAGTGTAAAAGGTTTAGAAGTTCCGTTTCAAACTGAGCGCAGGTTACACAAATGGTTAGCTAGACTAGCGTGATTATGTTTTGTTGATACAGAGTTTCCTTTCTCAATCAGTTGTCTTTTTATTGGGGGATGAGACACCTGATAATATAAATGAAGTCCAACGATCATGTGTCGCATTGTATGATCCACAGAACCGTTTCCGTAGTGAAGCATTTCAACAAACTCAAGTGCCAAGGCAATGCCTTTTAAGACAGAAAATTAGAAAGGCTTACTTGATGGACTGAATGCCGAAAAGCCTCACTTTTCCACAGGCTGTCAGTTTATTATCAAGGAAAAATCATCAATGATATTTTGTTTGGGAATTAGAAAAACAGAAACTACTACAATTAGAAAAAGTTAACAAATTTACAGCACACCGAAAATTTATTCTGATATTAAAATACCCATATACTCCATCGTATTTTGAATCAAGCTTTCAGTTGTTCACACACGACCATAGCTGATCCGGAATGAGTTCATAATCGGGATGAAATTCGAAATATAGCAATCGACCACATTGCGGACAGTGCACAACTTCTATCAACAGGGTTTATTTTTATTTCGTCGTACTGTTGTTGTTTTTACTATTGTTGTTATTGTTGTTGTTTTCTACGCATCGCTTCTGCGATTTCGAAGTTCCACCCGAGTGGATCTTATGATTTTGATGAGGTCAATCGAAAATGCCACACTGTTGACAGGTTTGTCGGAATTCACCTGCCTAATTACTCACTATCCCCTTCCCCCTCCATCCGCCTATTCAATTCCGCATTTAGGCAGGCAAATACACACCGTCCCGCATTCGGTTTTCCAACCAACGGACGGGTAATTTAGTCAGTCAGTCATTTTGGTCTATCCTTATCGCGGAAGCATAGGCCCATACACGCGCTCGATCGCTTGGTGTGAATCACTCAGTCTAGGGCTACTCTGTCTTTTGCATATCACATCGCATCTCGAACTTCGTGGGAGGCCTGAGGGCAATTGCACAATTTCACGGTTCACTACCCAGGTGATGCGTATTTTCCGTTCGTTACCCAGTTCAATGCTTCATTCACCCGACACCGTAGGTTGAAGAGTATCCTGCTTTATGTCACACAGATTCATCAAGTAAGCTCTACTTTACAGTTTGTTACGTTGAGGTAACGCACATGCACACATGCACGGGGGTGCACATGCAGGAACCTATTGCAGAGCAGGTGGGTCCTATTAGGGACTTTGCTTAACTGCTTAGATTTGCGTGTGGGATTTGACAGAATCCATCAAACAATCCTCTGACTTTCACTTCTGACAGGTTTACCTAAGAGGGATAAAAGACTAATATCTGCTCATGCACAACATTCGTCTTTTCCTTTGATTGCACACGTGGGTTATTGACTATGACTCAACTTTGCCTTATAGAGTTTGACTACTTATTGGTTTGTACAGTAGCTTATTCGAAATATTGTAAATTCACTGCTCAGTATCGTTCAGTCTATTCATAGTTCACCGATTGGGAAATACAATTCTGGGCAACTCCACCCATTCCAGCTTTATAGCGTACCTGGTAAATTTAGCAGACTCTCCTGATAAAATATTTAGTTAGAGGTATTACCCTGGATGATAGAAACTATGATAACCTTATTCTGATGGAAGTCGGAGCAGTTTGGTTGTATATGGTAGGGTAACCGTATTGGTAATTTGGGAGGCTCGGATCGTGTGTGAGGCACAATGTCTTCAGTGAACGAATGCACCAGACAACCGCAAGTAGGCTGGGACCGTCGAAATATACGAGGTTCTCCGTGGAGAGGACGAACTGATAATCTGTAAAAGAGGAAAATGCAGACACTATGAACCAAAAGGTCCAGTCAGACATAAACGCGACTCACACTCAAACGGAATGGCAAGTTACCAACATCCTTGCATTGAACCTATCCTCCTTCGCATCACCTGGCAACCTGTGGATTAACGTGAGTGGGAATGCAAACTCCCCACTATCTGTATCCGGTTATATTTAGGAATCCGCTTTGATTCGCCTGTTGCCCTGCCAACCTTTCAAAAACAATACAAATGTCGAACCGTCCCTCTGAACGGTTACTCTTGGCTTATCTGTCACAGGAATGTGCCGACTGGCCTGTGGTTTTGTTGATTAAATTAATCATCCGTCTGGCTGATCAATATGACGCCGAGAGCTGCTCATAGCGTAGATTAATCCACACCCTGAAGACAGAACAATGCCACTGATGCATCATACTTCGCTACCTGTTCCAGGTGCGATTATTTAGTCTATTTGAGCCAATAGTAAACAGTTGTTCTGCTAGCATGAAGGATTGACCAAAAGCAAATCAATATATGCAAGTGTATTGAGATTATTATGTTCTCGTTTGTCTGCTGGTTGAATGTCTCCAAGGAAATCAAATGTTACCTCAAGAAATCTAAGAAAATAGTCATCTACCAGTCAGCAAAGCAATAAGAGAAAATTTGACTTCAGAATAAATTTTACGGAAATCTTGTAAGCCAAATTTGCTCCTAATAAAATGAACATCAATTCCTCGAGCCATTTTCTGTACCTTAATCCCAACTGAAGAACTTAATTCCATCCTTATTATCCGTTCTCTCTTTTCTGTTTTCAGAAGATATACCACTACAGTTTATCATCGGTGCGGCTGTGGCTGTGGGCATTCTCATTATAGTTGGCATTGTACTCCTTTGCGTCTGTCGTCAACGTATCTGTGGCCGAAAATACGAGAAAGGTAAGTTGCACGCTTGCATCATCACACAACGCTATGCATATATCACGTGCGGGACTCATGAACATGTCGAACGACGCTTTTAAAGTTCGAGATCAGGTTTAAGTTGTTTACTCCACACCGACAGATGTGACTTAACAGTCGTTCTTTTCGGTCACTTAAACGGAATGTGTTGGAATTGGTAATCACTAGTTTTCAGCATCACGTTAAAGCACGTCATAATTTGTGATGAACAATATTTTGTAATAATTGTAGTATAAATTGATCACGAAATACAAATCACGGACGCCACGTAAGCACTGGACCACACTGGTACTAGCACGACAGTATCCCACGTAACCGAGATACCAGGAAAAGGCCACAGGCGGAGCAGTTCGTTTATTGAAAGAAATCAGGGGGAATAAATAATATGTACAAAACAAGTTCATTGGTCATCCAAGCCTGTGCCAATCGCGTGCTACTATTTCTGGTGTTGTTCAGCTTCTGTCGAATCCGCATGGTTTCTCATCGGTTGGTACAATCGGCCTATGGTTTGTAGTCCAGAAGCTGTGACACGTACGCCCTTTGCTGACGTCACCCGGGAAGCTTGATTGATCACAGTTGTCCGAAAACTGTCGCTCCGTGGTATGCGTCATCTCTTAGACTAGGATCACCACATCTTTGTTGTCATAATTGTAGGGAGAATGCGGTAATTGAATAACTCCTTATATCCGACATAATGAACACCTCAGTAAATACGCCAGAATAGTCGTAAGCACACAAGTAAACAATCAAATAAGAACTCAGTACGTGCAACTCTGGGCTATGTTGATCAGACGACGAATCAATCAGAGCGGAACACCCAATAGTGAATTCTAACTGGTTGGTTTGAATCGATCTTTGAATAGAGGAAGCGTTTCGGGTCGAAGTTCAGTGGTTGAGTGGCATGTACAAAACGTTTGATAATGTGCGTGTACTAGAGGAAAGTGAGAGACGATGAAATAATACACACTACAGTGTCCTAAGTTATGGGGCAATCCGATCATTTGAATGAAGTCGATCTAACAGCGAACATCAAAGCCTCGAGAAAGGGAATCCTGCGAAACAGCTATACACACCACATAGGGCAAATCCAACAACAAAGACTGGCGTGAGTTCACACAGATAGCTCTTAAGCGAAATTGCGATCTGAGGAATGAATGCAAAGTTGGTCAAAATACGACCATAATGTAGACTAACTCTGGTCAATTAACAGACAGAAGATTGGATGAAGCATGGTTTGTTCAGGAGCATACTCGACTGGAACATGATAGCGTGTTCGCATATCATGTGACTGGTATTAAAGATGCCTGACAGAAAATGAAAGCGGCACATGATTCAGTGGTGGGTGCGAAAATGATCAGGAAGTGAGGAGATTTGGGACGCGTTTAGATCATTTGGGGTCTCTAGGAGCAGTTAGAATTGGTCAACAAATCAAGTGCACAGGCGCTTAAAATCAGCAATTCTATCACAGGTGAAGCCATAACATAGATCACTGCACTTCTAATCTGTTGTATGTTTTCATTGAAATAAAAATTTACTGTTTCCTGGAATGGTTCAAAACGAAAACATAACACGTTTCTCAATGTGATTAAGTAACATTAACCAACTGATTGTGCAATCGTTAGACATTTGATCACGTGTATTTTATATACCAAAGTCTTACCGATCAATAGCATGGATCTGTTTTTTTTTTTAAATTTTGAATGCATTGACCAAGGCTCACTTGAATATTAGTTCCAGTGGAAATGCAAATTTAATAAATTTAGTATGAAGTGTTCCACATCTCAAGTGAGCAGAAGTTCAGTGGGCATTTCTACACTGAGTGAGAAAAATCCCCAATTGAGAACTCAAGTAATTCCTCACACGCATGCTTGTCGGTAATTTAACGCGTTAGTTGTAACAAGATTTCATCTGTGTCGGAGAATGGGTATGAGTAAAAGGGTTACGATCGCTCAGTTTTTCGTTCCCCGAGTAAAGCATACAACTGTCCAGATAATCACATTTGCACTGCTGCTCTATGCCACGAACAAGATACACCTAAACTGATACTGGGTGTTGTTTATCCTAAACAACTCTGGTCCAAAGTGCATAATGCTGAGCACACAGACAGTGAGTGGAGCAAAATTAACTGAGTGGGTTCACCTTCTGATGCACGCTTGTGTATGAACGAAGAGAAGGTTGGTTGGCAGTCATCAGAATCAGACGGGCTATCAACAGGGACCGCGGCGGATTAAGGTTCTTTCTGCCGACAGAGAACATCGATGAAGCTGTGTAACAATGGTTTTGCGAATATTCGAAATGGAGAATCACAACAACTGGCACATTGCAGTTCCTACATCTGAAACAGGGCAGACTACCTATAGTCGCTTCAAATTCAAGCTGTATACGGCTTGGGACACGGCTCTTGGGACAATCGTGAATATTAAACTACCTTTTTACTAATCGATCCTGTAAAGCAACTCTGGGCTTACAAGTGATGTGCTCTTTGTGAACATTTCCGTTCTTCTCAAAAATTTTATAAAAACTATGAGATCGGTTTTGATATTCGTCGAACACCATCATAGCAGGGATTGAATCGCCCGCAGGTTTCTGGTAAGCTCCTTTCAATTTCCTGGTGTAGTGGTAACGTCACCAAATTATCGCGCCGGATGACGTGTGTTCGAATCTCATCACCACCGCATGATACCCCCCCCCCCCNCATATGTTTTATGGCCGCCCTTTGATTGACCGCTTCCCCCTTCCTGAAAACTGCATCATCATGTATCCTCTAAACGGAAGTAAAGTAAAAATAAAAGTACCAGCTGAATTCGTTATTTCGGCTTGGGTCATTTCTTGCGCGTTTCTCCCACTTTCATATGTGCCCTATTTGGCACAAAACAGGAGGCAACAAGTGAATTTCGTCTTAACCTCTGACTATGAAATGTCTCCATGCTCTCTGCAAAATTATGTTCAAGGTGACAGTTGATAGGTACAGAATTTTTACTGAAATTTACTTTTCAGTGCTTGCAAAATTTGAAAAATACAATAGAATAGAATAAAGGTAGTTACATTCTCCTCAGTTTTCAGCTGTGAGCAAGACCAGAATGGCGGATAACTGTCCATTTGGTTGACATCCTGTTCGCTGAATCCGGCTAATGCACACTCGAGCACTAAAAAATAAGCCTATTCGGTCAATTTCTTTTCTAATAGTCTTTTTGCCCAGCATTATGTAATTTCGACCGGAGTTGTTTACGACAAACAGTCCCAGTAAATGAGTGAACACACAGCAGTAGTTCGTCTTTCCGTGTCCATTTAGACGGGTCTTCTTTCCGATATCCAATTTTCCATCTGCATGTTTGCTGTAGTAGAGACTTAACAGTTTGGAGATACTAATTGATTCTAAGTAGTCCTCTTGTTAAAGTGGTTTTTGATCGTTCATGTAATTGTTTCCGTTGTTTCTTTCTCCTCCAATTTTTCCCAAAGGACGCCCAGCGCCTACACAGACACTGCAAGTTCCCAAATCCAATCAGCCCTCACTACAAGACTACGGAGTGGTCAATGCGGAATTCAAAGTACCCGCCAACGGCCATGATGGAGCGCAGCGCCAAGCCTATTATCCTTGGTTTACTAGCAATGCTCATCTTCAAGGCAATTATGTTCGATGTGGTTCTGACATGGATGAACAAGTAAGCAGGTTTGGGTTTAAATGTGCTTCTCGTATTCCCATCAATACAGTATACTTACAGTACTGGCCGATTGTGATGCATTAAAGTATTTTCTTTCTGATCAAATTGAGTTTGATTATATTTATCAGCTGTATTAATGCTTTAGGTATGGACAATAATTTATATCTTATCTATTTCTATCTACGTAGTTTCTGGGCTGCATGACTACTACCAATTAAACGTGCCTGGCCTTGGTTGCCAAGACTAATTAATCTCGACATGAAAATTGCAAACTTTATCAAGTATGAAAATGCAATATATTCTACAAGGAGTGACTCAAGAATTATCCTAAATTATTGTCATAAACCCCTACCATCTCGGTCATTTGATATGAGGCATTATTTTATTCCATTTATAATTCATTATAGTAGTTATATTGAACAACTAATGAAAGGCTTTCACAACTCGAAGAAATCGCATTAAGTAAGGTTTAATAATGATAATCCATGTCTGATAGTTAACTCAATGACTTTGAAAAATACCATTTTCATCCTTGTCGAAATTAAAATCAAGGTCATTTTTGTGCACACATTTGGGTGTTCGTATTATTGTCACCATAATGAAGCAAACAGCGTTCGAAACCAAAAGTTCTCGTTATCTCAGTGAAAAGGAAAGAAATAAAATTGCATGAGCACACAAGCTAAGATTCTCCATCTAAAATCTTGTCCAAAACCTCAAAGTGAACAAAAGCACGATTTACAGGATAATCCATGGAAAAACAGCTGCCAGAAGAGCTTGTTGAGGCCGTAAGCCGAGTACATACAAATAGAAGGATGACCTGAGGTCCAGTTCATGCAACTTCCCATAGTAGCCCGGATCTCGATGTAATTGAAAATCTGTTTGCCCTTTTTGAAGAAGAGGTCAATGTACATTGGACATTGGAGGTAAAAGTGCGATACGTAATGGAGCACAAAAATAGAAAATGACTTCATAAAAAGGTTGGTGGATTCGATGCCGAAGAGACTCTAAAAGTCCTAAAGAACAAAGAAAAACTATTAGTGTACATAAACTTTACATCTTAATTATTGTCAATGTTAATTTGTTGCAAATAAAAATTGTTTTATTCTCTTTAATTAGCTCTCAAATCATCATGGTCTAGGTCAACCACTACTGACGAAATGGGATTGTCCGCTACACTCTGAACTGATCCATCTGCTGAGTATAAACGAATCAGGAAAATCAATGCTATAAAAACTCAGCGAGGCTTGTTTACTATTATTTGGCAAATAAATTTACTTCAGTATAAATACTGTTGCCTATACAAACCCACAAGTGTTTCACAGGGACCCGTTGCTTCGGTTCCGATTAGACCTGTAGGTGTGCCTAAGCATAACACGTGGCAATTCTTTAGAAGTCACCAAGTTTATCCACTGTCCAATAGTGATTCGGATGTCACATAAACGCATGCCTCAATGAGTTTGATAAACAATCATCGATCATTCAATTTTCAAACTGTATTTGCTTTTTATGGCAATAGATACATTGCATATAATCCTATCTTATTTATCGACTTATTAACGAGATAACTACTCTGAGAACTATTTATTGATGGGTTTTGCTTCTAATTTTTTTGTCTATCCTTATAATGGACTGTCGATTCATTCCTAAGAAGAGGTTTCTTTTGATATACGATTGCGGCATACATTGCAAGAGTGCGCATATGGTCAAGTCGAAAATATTGATCTATAGAGTGAGAGAATATAACGTTTGCACCTAAAGGAATGTGTCCTGCTTGTGTTACGTTTATCCACAATTGCTTCCACAGACTCAGGAATTTGTTTGCTGAAGAACTAGCACGCAGTCAGTCCAATTAAAATAAATCTCATCTAGGAAACCGTCTTAGTTTCGTGTTATTTAGCCCTTCACAAAATGGAGTTATTGGAGGATTTGCTTCGGACACACGATAAATTTTATTTGTACAGAGAGCAAGGGAAGCAGGAACTAAAACGCTAGGAAAATTTGTCACTTATTTTAACCTTGGTGTGTCTCCTGCCAGCAGGAAGCAAATCCGCGGACCCAATCGAGGATCAAACTCGGTGCTTCACAGGTCAAATACGAGCTTACCACCCAAACAGAGCCTCATAGCCGATATAACAGTACACTGGTCTTCTTTTAATTTAATACGTAATTTTACGGACCAATTTTCAGGAAGAGACAAGTGGTCATTCAAAGGACTATCACGCGATACTGAAAACAGAAAACCGGTTTGGGGAAAGTAGTGTTTAAACACACGATCTACGATGAAAAATGAGGGTGACCTTACTCGTATGTGCTGGTTATGTATGCTGTTCATCTATATTTTGTCATTCGAATTGTTTGATTCAAACCAAAGTTATCAATGACGACTAAACGACCCTGAATTTCAACGACCAGTGAAATTTGTTGTGTAATTTACCCCATTTGTTTGCTCTTTTCATCACAGCGTTCCATGCACAACAGTTCCAAACTGGGACAGGATAAGTGCTACTACGACGAATCGAAAGGCGATCTTTGTTCCAACTCGTAAGTACCGCGTAGTCTCACAGTGGCAA
The DNA here is from genome assembly GCA_900618425.1 of Echinostoma caproni. Classification (NCBI taxonomy): domain Eukaryota; kingdom Metazoa; phylum Platyhelminthes; class Trematoda; order Plagiorchiida; family Echinostomatidae; genus Echinostoma; species Echinostoma caproni. The sequence goes on from UZAN01039952.1 coordinate 96,325, forward strand.
TTTTTCGACAACAATGTGCCATGCTCAACATTACAACGACAGTATTGTTTCCTGTAGATGAATGTGAAGGTGCTTATCTAGCTTGCAAAACATTCAGCGTTAAAGCGAATTATATGACCGATAGTTCATTGGGCAATCGAGGTGAGTTGCGCCCTCATTTTGGTCATCAGGGATAGTCGTAAATAACCTATTGCATACCTTCAAGTTTAGTGACCTGATTATTTTCTACGCCTGAATTTTCACTGTACTCTCATGCCAACATACATTTCAATCTGTTCAACCTTACCAGTATTTGAATTGAATCAACCGCTTCCAGTGTAAATCGACCCAATATCAACAGATATTCCGAAGATATAGATTGATTTATTGGAACGTTCAGTAGCGTACAACTGAACGAGGTCTCAGAGACCATTATGAGTCTGGAACACTTCCGTTTCTGAAATAAACGGCTTGCAGTTCCATTTAGCTGTTGTTCAATAGCATGGCATTTATTTGCCTTTTCATTTTGAGAGACTAATTCCTGAGGATGGCTAACTTGAAATTACGTCCCAATGATGACCACCCATAAACACGTACACCCATTCGCGGTTCCATGGGTTCAGTTTGCATTCCAGCGAGGAGTTCAGTCTCAATACTCGCAGGTTCACGCACTTCATGTTGGGCTGAACCCTGAAAATCTCCGTCTTCGGTTGGCCGCCGAAATGGCATCACCAGTGATATGTTACCTGACCGCGATCGATTATATCAGGAGATTTTCAGAAAACATGTGACGAGCACATCCACGCATGTCTGGTTGGGGCTTTCAAATGACCTGAGAGTGATACGTAATAATAAGAATAAAAAACCGGGGTTACGACAATCACATTGCTTAATTTGCATGACTGACAAATACATCCCATCCAAAAGCTCCAGCCAACACTAGCTAAATACCCGGTGTGATTTACTGGCCCTGAAATTTGGTTTGTTCTGCCTAATGTATTTTAAAGTGATAGCATCAATGAAATACAGGTTTGCTAGTTAAGTGCACAAAAACCTGATGGAACTATAAGATTCGAATTAATGTTTTGGATTTTCATACTAAAGATCATATTTCGATTGAACATTGGAAGAAAAGTTCGTTTGTATGGTACAAATTAATCCTATATATGTATGTATCAGTAGGTTCACTTAAAGTTATGAAGAACAAACCTCTGATATTGTTTTGTTTGCAGAGCTTTCCCTGTTGGCATTTCGTCCGCCTACTGTCCGACCATATCTTCCTCCTGTCAACTTATTCAACCTCTATGTAACGGTGGCGGTTACATTTCGGCCATTGATCCACGTCTGTTGAACTCGTCACAATCCGCCTTTCTCGCGGGTTGTCCCACCATCCTGTCAACCACACCAAATATGGTTGGTCAAGCACCGCCTGATTTCCTCCCGGATGCATTGAATTTGCAAGCCTGTGGCGGTTTCGATCCAATGACCGGATCATGTCTGTTTACCACAACTACGGCCACACCGGACGGATTGCCTCAAATCACCACACTAGATTTGACCCATGGAATTCCGGCCCAAGTCCGTGAAAGTCCATACTTGGGTGAAACTCCTAGTGGTCGCAGTTCCCTCGATCCCAGTCAGACTGCTCTCAGTTCACCCCGAAACAAGATGGTACATGGTATGGCGGAATCAAACGATTCCGCTTTGTCACCCACTCACTCAGGCAGTATGCAAGACAGCTTAACCCTGCGGAATTCCAACTTGCCCAACGAATCGATGACAATGGAACTGGATTCCGGGATCACGTATGTGATGAATGAGCACACTACCAATGTGTGATCAGGGATAGGCAAAGAAAATTTGCGGAGTAAACACACTGATTATTGATGCTTCCGTTCCATCTGGCCTAACTTGCTTCTGTTCTATTGTTACTGTTTGTCTATGTGTTTCAGTCTGACTAAATGTATAACTTTTCTATTCTCGCCATACTGTGCCTTAAAATTTCCCGTCCGACAATATTCAGTACCATTCTGTCTCTGAACGCCGAATTTGTGTTAAATATTTAAACAACCTCGATCACTCGCTTTTTATTCACCTCTACCCTCTTACACCCACGGGTCCTATAAACAAACGAACAAACAAACAAATACACATATATGAATAGACACATTTGTGCTGCAGCCTAGTCCAGAACCCAAAATAACTCGCTCCCACACAAACTGCTTGCTTAGCCCTGAAAAGTCTTGCCTTTTATGAATCAATGCACTAATTGGTTGCAATTCTCTGTCAAACAGTGCTGTACCTGCAGCAAACATTCTTGATCTTCCATACATACTATCCGTCCCGTATATGCCAATTTTCTTCGATTATCATAATTCAATAACGTGTTCAAGCACTGTTGTGAAGTTCACTCTCCCGTCAGATGAACAACAGTCCTTCCTCACCTCCAGACTCACTCATTCATTGTTTTCCATCTCAGATAAAGTAACCGATAAACGGTTTGTTTGTTTGTTTCTGTACATCTGCAACCATACACAGCCACACACACAAGATATGCGCACGCTGATGCAGAGCATCTTTATTTATGTCATAAACGCGTTTACTCTGTGAAAATCTGGTCTCTGTCGGTCACGGTATGATTGCAGTTACTTAATTTATGGCCTCTGGAACAGGGCCCGCTGTTTTCTTCACCGTCTGTTCCGATGGGAACGGTGGAAATAGTCTTTCGAAACACACACAAACATGAATCTCTTGTTATCATTCATCATGCCTCCTAACCAGTCGAACAAGCAACTGCATACACACATCTTGATCCTACCTATGGGTTGCTGATTGTGTAGATACAACCTGGGTCGTAGTATATAAACTTTGTCCTGAAATAAAGGTTTTGTGTTTGTTTTCCCACCTCTCTCTCAAAACATTGGCCAAGACAGCGCGGGAAATTCGAAAACAAGGATACATTTCTCCGTAAAAACCTCATTGTGCAGCTGAGCTTCTGCTCAAACACTCCACACCCTCCTCTTCATTTGTCATGTGATTAAGTGCTCAGACTGGTAGCACTTAACGTGAATGTGTGCCCAGCCTCATACACTTGCCCAAGAAGTCTGTGCGTTCGTTTCCTTGCGCGCCTGGTTTTGATCGTTCAGTTTATCTGTTGCCTCGTTTGCCAGTGTTTTTATTTGTGTACGCGAGTTCACTACCCATTGGCCACAAAAAGGCACACGTGAATCATCTCGTTGGAATACGCGAGCACACGACTGCGTTTTTTCCAATAAGAACTGTTCGTGTGATCATACACATGTGGATTTGTTTCGCCTGTTGTTTGTCAGTATGTTGATAAAGTGTGAAGAATAATAATCATCAAAAAGCTTTACAAAACACCTTCCGAATAGGTACACAGTCCCTTGTCAAGCTTAGTAGAACCCTGCTGAGAGATTGTGAATTGGGTAGTCGGTCGTCATCTGGTGTGGTCATGTATTTTAACAACATTGACGATAAGCTCGATATCAAGTATTGTTCACATGCAGTAAGCTGCTGAGAGCCGGCCTCGGTGAACTATGTAATCAGCTCGTCGGATTAAAAAAACCATTGCGCCGGAGATCGCATAATAGTAGATACAATGAATATGCAATTCTTATGATTCCTAACAGATGAAACAGCTGTATAGTGTTTCTAGGGGGTTCTTGTGGTATGATGTTGACGAAGTTTGACCAAAACACTTTCGAGAAAAAGTTCTAGTTACTAACGCGTAGAAGTATTTAGGTCAATAACCAACTCAAAACAAATTGATTAACGAATGAAAATCATGCAATGCTCCGTTGTGTGACGCGGTGTTGAGGGTATCCAAATAATTTATTTACATAGCACTCCGGTGATTGAGTGGTAACAGTTGGTTGTGCACGTAGCCTTATTTTTCGATCACCCCGTAATAGCTACGTGCGGAGTCATCCGAAACAACGTGATTTTGATCCCAACAGGACA
>UZAN01039953.1:0-24497 GCA_900618425.1 Echinostoma caproni
CACCTTGTCAGAGATTGTGCATAGAAGGTTATCAAATGCCATCAGCAAAACGTTCTACGCGGCTAAGCTTCAAACTCGATTCGTATCTAGCCCGCTGGTGTGTTTACGGTTGAAGGATAGGGTGCCCGATTCTGCCGCCTCTTTCTGTATTTACTCTTTCACTTGTTCCTGTGGAGCAAAGTATGTTGGCCGCACGACCAGGCGTCTGTCCGAGCGCGTCCGTGAGCATCACCTTGCGTGATTGCGAAGTGGAGCAATTAAGTGACCGAAGCGTTCCGACCCTTGTATAGAGCTAAGACGGGATGGTCTAGACACGTGTGCTTTCGCATTCTAGCCACAGCAGAGGCAGTTTCCATCCGTCTTCACAACCCCCCTCTGTGGGCTCAGAAACAATTTGTGCAAGCACTCAAGCTCCCATCGCCGGATCGCCAACAAGTGACTTGTTATGCAACATCGGAGCAAGTGATAATTGGAGACCAATTATGAAACAAACTCTTGAATACTTTAAATACTTTCCCTCTCTTTTTCCTTGTAAATCCTTCTCTGATACTAGTCATATTTATTGTGTTGTAATGGCATGATTAAGACACATTGAAAACGAGCTTGTTTGCCANGCCAATTTGTGTTCACATTCCAAAGACGTCGATGAGTAATGCTGAAGCGGTGCTTCTCAGCTGCTCTGTACATGCTGGCTTTTGGTGGGAATCAAATAGGTGGCTGCAGTAGTTGTAATAATAGTAGTAGGAGTATATAATGTTATGTATACATATATATATATATATACATATTATATGTTATATGTTTGTCTTATTCTTTATTCACCATGAGCAAACGTGCTTGCTACCTTAGGATACACCACGGTAATCGTCTTTCGTGTGAGTCATCCTAAAACTTTTTTACTCTCCTTCTGTGAGTTTTGTTGTAATCCAGAATAACATGTATATTCAGTTGAAAATAACTCACATTCCAAACGGTGTATGATTCATCCGAATAAAATGTTAAGGTCATAGCTGAAGTCACACACAATGGTCATCTCTATCTGAGTAGATTCTATGATGTGCAGATAAAATAACAACCATGATTCCGTTCGTGTTCCAAGTGTATACTTCGATACACACGGTTGAATTTCAGTGCTCATTCACTGGTCCGTTGACCGCCTCGAATTCAGCATGTGTGACGATGATACTGCGTGTATTCACACAGAGTAAATATCACATATGATGACGGGAATCCCACTCTCAATACAAAATTCCGTATTTCTCAAAATCCATTTATTTTAAACAGATTTTAGCGGGGAACATATCGGCATAATCCAGTATAAGCCTAAGGGGGGAAAACCCAAATAAACGTTACGCGAGGATTTAAATGTGAAATTGGAACGACAGTTGACTTCGGATTTATTGGCTTAAAATTGTTGTACTATAAATGTGGTCACTTGAAAAGCCTCAATGAAGTGCATTGAAAAAACAGCGTTCTTTGCTCCTGATTTTGAATAGGAAAACTTAATTATATGCTTTTAATTATTTCTTGGGTATAATTTCAACTGCTTGTCTTGCTGAAATGAATCAAAATGAGTGTTCAGACACATGCAATTCATGCAATCGATCAAGAAAATATTGAAGTCAAGCAAACATTAAGTAGGGTATAAATCACTAACGAACGTTCTTTATACTTTGATGGCGCCAACTGGTTTTTTTGAGCACAACAATGATGAACAACGAAGTACACTTATCTCATGAGAGGTTTTAGATCAGTTGGTGCGAAAATATTTTTTTCACCAAACTGTATTTCATCCGTACAATCCGGGTTTCGGTTCCACCTTTAGCCCGAAAGCCGACATGAGGCAGGGCTCATTCATTGATCCATTGGTCCGTATAGCGTCGGTACAGAACACAGACTATTCGGAGTGATGGATGTCGACAAACGGTTTGAAGTGCTATATGTTACCTCAAATAATCTCCCATAGGCAGTGAAATAGCAGGGGTCATTTCACAAGTTGAATATATTGGTAAAATTTGATTCTGTGGATTTGAGGTTCAGAGATTTCAGATTCCGAATAACTCGTATTTTATCCTTCGCATCTCAACTGTTAAATTTTTTAACCTTTTAGTTTATTCTCAGAAGCATAAATGAGGTTTTCTTTCTTTTTGTAATGTGCCTCGAGTATACCATCCACGACATGGCACAGAGTACACGAAGAAGTGTCACAGCAGGTATGGCATGTGACGTCTGCGTTCTGATATAAGAAACCGTGGGGCTGAGATTGAGGTTGCAGGCGCACTGGATATCCCCAGAGCTGCAGGGTCAAAATAAATGCCTACTTTAAATGCACGTCTGTCACCTACCGAATTAACTGGAAATTTAACTGCGGGTGTTTTTGGGACATACCAGCGTCTCATCTGTGATGATTTTTGCTCCGGTGCGATTGCTCCATCGTTCCACATCGTCTTGTCCCCCTCACCCGTGACCTTGAGCAAGATAATTCCGTCTTACCCCTTTTCTGTTATTTGATTGGATCTTATTCCGCGATCTGCGGCACTTGGAATCCCTAGCCCCAAGTGAGACTGTCTGTTTGCCGGCTTGTACGCTTTGTAATGCTTTTGTTGTCTCGTCCAGTTGATCCGGGTGCTCATGGCACTCCTGCTGCATAGTTGAAGTTCACTTGGCCTACCTAAGACTCAGGACTGTAAACAAGGTGTGGTTTCTCGCTCCGGTTAGCTGGGCAAGCACCAGGTCCTTTGTTGCGGCTGAACCATCCGACCGATCGATAAACGAACCTAATCGGTTGTGTGATTTTCGGGTAGACACATGAAGAGGATAGGTTCCGTAGTAGGTTCGGTAAACAGATAATCATAGTGAAACTTTGAAATTGTCCTAATAACAGACAACAATATCCCTTAATGTAGACCCACAAAAAACTGTTCTTGGTTTTTTCCCAACTGGCTGTTTTCGCGTTGGACGATCTTGCTAACTACGTCGGAGATAGAATTGCGAAAGAAAGAAAACGCATATTATGGAAAATGCATATTTAGTTTGTAAAATATATTTTCCATTCTGCTTCTCGCATAACGAAATCAGGAATAACTTCGCACTGCGCCACAATACTGGGTTTAGGCTACTCTATCACTGTCGGTTTTCGGGAATAAACGGTTCGCTTTAGATATCCTCACAGAAAGAAATCCAACGGGGAGATCAGGTGATCAAAGTCAAAATCACTCACTATTATTAGACTCGACCTTTATTGCGGCGTGAAGTTGACACAGAGCGGCCTCGGGTAAATTTTTCGGTTAAACACGAGCCGACTAGAATTAGTAGTTCATCACAGACTTGCACCAACTATGCAACTTTCAAGTTAAGTCAATACATCCCTTTATGCACCTCGGGAGGTGGATATTAAGCAATCACATAAATTTGGATCGGATAGTGAATACATTTATGGTGTGGATGACGTAGACTCTTCAATATTTGGTATGTAAAATCCAATCCCTCTCACCCTTCCGTGTCAGTATCGGTACTTGTAGTCATTTAGCACTGATACTATTACAGAAACCCATGGATCACCATGGTATTCATTTGAGCTAAAATGCCGATGTCTTTAGAAGCATACTGATGGTATGTAGTATACATACCCTTATTTCTGAACCTACAATATGCATTTCTTAACCGTTGCTGAATTGCACCCGGTTCCGTTTAGTACCTCTCTATTCCGTGTTTCATAATAGTCCACCGAACAGCATATACGACCCTCAAATGTCCCTGAGAAAACATCTGATTTCTTATACACCCTCAAAATCATGCAATTAATGAATTGAGTTGTTTCTGCTTAATCACTGAAGTTTGGAGAGGATCCACTTTGGTGGTAAATACACAGGATTTGTAGATATCTCGATTGATAACTTCGGTACCTTCTTTCAGTCTTTATGCATTGTAGGGACATTTCGCGATTGGTGGGCAGTTCAGTGGATTAAATAGTGGTTCAAACTTTGACTTTGACATAAAACTATTCTCATTCAGATCCTTTTGTTGACGGCTTTCATCTCTCTGAAAATTTTAAACATATGTATATATATTCAGTGGAAGTAAAATTTAAACAGAAAGGTGAGTACTATGCCTGGTTGAACACTGCCAGCATATTGAATGAAACTGCTACACAAAGCGATCCAGAAAATCGGATCCAGTCACAAACGTTGCTGCGTGGGTAGAAGTCAGGCGGTATGTGAGGGTTTTTTTAGTCACCCGTACCCGGTGTTTGTGTGTGTGTGTGCGCACATGACTGGGTTTCTCCGCTCGGCGATCACAGTTTTATTCGCGTGTAACGAATGAAAGATGAAGAACGGATAGAGAAGAGTAGGGGAACGCAGAATCCCACAAAGAAATGACGAGCTGAGGTTGCGATAAATTCCATCAAATTAGACAAGAATCCGTGTTCCATCGTGTGCCCCCCCCTCAACCCCTCTAAGGCAGTGCGCTTACACACATTAGCTACCGTTGAGGCATTCGCCTTTTCGCACCAGAACTATGCGCACAAAAGCGACTATACCTTCTCAACTTCAAGTTAATTCAACCAGTCGCATTCCACTCGGAACCTAAGAAGATTATTGGTGTTGCGGCCGTCCAACATCACCGATTGGACCGGGTCTGTCTAAATCCCGTCCCGTCAGAATGAGCTAACTTCTCCGTAAACAAACACAAGTACTTTTTGAGTGAGTTACCGAGCTGGGATGAAATTTTCGGTGGACTGTGGTGGGCCATTCTTCCCTCAACCCAAACCCTACACACACACCTGTTCCGCCCGGGAACGTTATGTTCGTAATCTTTGATCGAGTGTGCGTCATAGATACGAATGAACAAACCCGGAGTTAATTGATCTCTGTCGGTCCGGTACGGAAGCAAATCACGTCAAGATGGGTCGATAAGTCGGTCACCATGCCCAGACGTGTGTTAGCATGATTCACTGCATGAGTAGAGTCAAACTAAGCACTCAATAATCCGATGACTAAATTCAATCGAAGCGGTGTTTCTCTCGAATAAAACCGATTCCTTTGAATCGAATGCCATTGCTTACGTTTTTCTGACATTGAAAGCTTACTTGACATGATACTTCACAATGGTGACAATGGTAACAATGGTGAAAGAAGTAACAGCATTTCACCCGAATAGAAGGAACCTATTCATTAGCTAACAGAAATCATATTTTTCTGTCATTCCCTCGCTGATAAATACATTCAATCCTCAATGCCGATGGAACCAATCTGTTACCTGCGGCTTCTCCCTTCGCTACTCAGTTTCATTGTATAGGTATTGTCATATCAAAGTGTTCTAGCCTCAGAAATTACCGAAAGTTATAAGCAATCGTTTGAATTCTTCTTGCGTAAATAAACCGAACATATTCGCTTTATCCTATTTAGAATGCATCAAACCAGTGCCATGTTTCGTTTTTGCGGTAAAAATAACGGTGGTAACATGTTTATTGTATCGTACTGTACTGCCCAAGTGTGGATTCGGCCATCACTAAGTCGACTAGAGCAGTTTAAACAGTGGGAGCAAAAAGCGCGCCGGAATACTAACCAGCGTGAAGCTTGTATTCCTGGGAATTTTGGTAAATCATTCTAAGAGAACTGAGGGGTACTTATGAAGGCAGCAATCACGTAAAGCTATTAGTCTACAAAATGTCAAAATAAGACATTCTTTGATATAAACAAGTAACTAAGTTTCCATTTTCGCCATAGTTACATAGGCCAAAAAGAACCTAGCGCACTTACGAATATTTTGCGCTACTGATCAGAGAAGTGTCTTCCTGATGAAAAACGATCTAGATTTTATTTATTTTTGGTAGCCATTATTTGTTACTCTCCAATGAACTATCACTGAGGCACTGTACGATGCAATCGAGTGCATATGGACACTATCTTCCCGAATGTTTGATAAGAGGCAATTAGTTCTTTTTGTGAATACCAATCTGTTATTACTATTACCAAACTAGTTGCTTATTCCGAAATAGATTTAAATTAGAACGTGACGTGCAAAATATCAGCGGAACTGAAAACATTTTCTACTCAATCGTTCAAATAGTATGCACGTTTGAATTATTCTTGCATGACAAAATTGATTCAATCGAGAAAAAATTGATTTAGAATTGGTTTCAGTTAATCTGATTGATGCGCAATAGTTTATTTAATCTTATCGCTTCTTACAAAACTGAACGGAAGGAATGAAACTTAGTAATCACTATTACTGTACACACTTCCAATGGTTTTACAATTCACGCTTGCTTTTGAAAGATCCCTTCATTCGCCCTGAAAGTTGACTTACGCATTGTCTACCCGAAGACATAAGTCTTCAGTAGAATTAGCCCCGTCGGAATATATGTGTCGATTGCTTTATCGTACTGCATTAAAATGGATTTTTTCTGGACACATACACGTTTTGTAGTTGTGCAGTTTTACAATTATCTGAGGTCGAACACCCGGTGCTCTGACTTACCGTCAAAATTTTGATATCTTCGGAGTCACCGTTCGACAAACAGAAAGATACAATATCACTGAAAATAATATAACCAACGTGTTGAACGTGAATGCACACAACAGCTACATATGAAACATTGTACGACCCAGTATAAAGGCATTCAGAACAATAGTACACATATGCCACTATCCGTGATCTCCCATGAATGATACATGATATTTTTCAATTCATACTGATTCGTCCATTGCACCATGCGGATTGGATTGAATAGCAGCAGAGTGCGTGGACACGTCAATCTGTTTGGTTCGGCCCATTTTATCTGTTTACTGCACGCATGCATTTGAAACACTGATTCACATTCTCGTAAGCCATTCACATGTACATTTTTGTCTACACTTTCAGACATTTATCGCAGCCCTAGTTTGTCGCTCAGGTGGCATTTGTCAGTTTAGGTCCATCTATTGGAATTTGCGATGATATTCGTGTGTTGTGCATAAAAGACTGACATCCTACCACTTGCTACTGACGCGCAGTGTAAGTAGCTGAATCATGCTCAACACTTGAAAAGGTCCAGCTAGGTTCCACGGATTGGACAAAGAGAAAACAGCATGCGTCTGTCGAGTCCCAATAACTGGAATAGCCCGGTTCAAGGGCACTACAGAGGGAAAAATAAATTTTTGAATCGGAAAATCAGCAGTATACAGTACACCCAATCCTTTTTGGCCACACATTTTTCGTGACTTTTCGCCAATTCCGCTAAAGTATACTTGTAAAACCACAAAATTTAGTGAGCCTGTGTTAGTCGGCAACACTATCTTGGGGTTACATATGTCATACATCTGATTAAGTACAATCAACCTTATCCCGAATAATGTAAATGAAGGATGTGAAGTGTTCTAGCGCACTGGCTGATCGAGAAATAAAACAATCGGTTTCATAGCCGGGCGAAACAACTTATACCCGCAATCAGTATGGTGATTCGTGCTCCCTGGTGTTCGTGTGAGCCTTACCCTCGGGCTGCAAATTCTGTTTAGCCTTTCATTTGAGAAAATGCATTCGACAACTGTGGCTACTGGAAGAAAGAAAGAATTTGTCTACTACGACACGAAGATGAACGTGGGCAGGCTTGGAATGAAACATCTCAGATCAAGGGACAGTTAGTTATCCGGAAATGGCTCCATTCAGACAGCCTCGATGGACATGGAATGGCGTGAGAAAGAGAACGCGTGACAGCAGGTGTCCGGCGTTCCGTGGTTGTGTCTGAGCTGTGTTGGGGTATCATTCTCCCCGGTGGCAAATCACGACAGATAGTTCTCGAAACAAACCAGACAGATGATTCGTACATAAACATGTTGAACAATTTTTCTCTTTCTAAGTAAATTAAAACCAGTGGATCGACGGTTTATGCTGCGTCAGCATAACAACACTACGCTATATACAGCTGCCATCAGCAGAACTTGGTGATTGTACCAAAGAACGATGTCAACAATTGAACTGCTCGCATTCCTGATTTGAAACTCATTGCAAATGTGTCTGTTTTTCTGGCGAGCAGGGTGCATAAACAGAAGTCTCTTCTATTCCATCCATGAACTGGGGTCTAGTATTCTCAGCATCTAGGAGGAATTTGAAACTTCAAGCAAACCTATCCACTCACAAACAGTGGTTTCCAGTTCTCCGCAAAGCGTTCCGTCACAACGTGGTACTTCATTCATTTGGTGATGGATTGCGCTAAACGATCCTCATATACCCGACGCACATAGTCAGGGATAAAATTGATTTTACCCGCTTAAAGTTCACACCTTTGTATAAGCCCAAATAAAAGAAGACACAAGCACACGAAAGTTACTATTCCTTCGTGGAGATTGGCCTGAGAAATTTTCGAAAACAGAGGGTGCGTTCAAACGCTTTTCGTACTATACTCCATTTAGGGTGGTGGTGGCTCCGTGGTAAAGATCACCAGATTATCGCCCAAAGAACGCATGCTCGAATCCTACCAACTTTTTATTGGTCTCGTCCCTCTTCCGGAAAACGGTATGATTATTCATTGAATAAAAAAAAGTAAAGAAGTAAAAATCATCGAAAAGAAAATGCACGCAGAGTATTTTCGTGTTCATAGTAAGATAATCACGATAAGTGGGCTTCTTCGATGTTCATACATCAACAAAACAGATCGCAGGCAAATTATGCAGGAAGGGCATCGAACAATGTCCGTCTCTGTTTGTAGGAGACATTTTATTTAAAATTGCACGTCGCATTCATGTACTGACGAATGCCTTTGTAAGCTAGAAACTAAAAAAACTGAATAAACTGTCTACCTACCGTTACTACTTTCTTGTACACCCATCCATATATAGACAATCGGTTATCAATTGAAAGCGGTTTTCAGTGTTCAACTTCTCTGGATTATCGCTGGGCGAAATGTGCCCATTTGCCATGAGCGCTGTTCCATTTCGGATGGAAGAATGCTGGTAGCTGACCGCATGTGACGTGGTTGTTTTTACCCGGGAAAACTATCCTCATTCCAAATTGTTCCACCTATTCTGGAGAAAAAAGAGATCAATCAGTTATAAATCCCAACGAAATATCCGATGATCGACAACAAGAACTGGGCAGCTAGCTCATCCTTGTTAAGCTCGATCAACAAAACACTATTTTCCAATGCTCCGTGCCTCCTCCCTCCTCCACAGCAATACCCGAACAGCAAGGCATCGGTTTGAGAGTAAAAACTCCTATCGCTGATCGAACTGGTTGATGGTGGTCAACTTACGTGTATCGACAAGTGAGGGACAGGAGAGAAGAACAAAAAAGAATGTATCGATATCTGTGAATCTCCATGGATGATTCATGATGCTGTTTGACTCAACGAGTGGGCTGATTGTCATGAGTTTCTTCCAATTTGAGATACTGAGATAGGTGCTGCATTCACAGCAACTACATCTCAATCATCAAACTTTTACTGCATAATTGAATGATTCAACTTGTCAACTAATCACATGCCAGGCATCTCTAACTGGAAGTGGATGTAGCTTGGCGTGCAATGGCTGGTCATAATCTGTGAGGACCCTCTTCGTAAACTCCACGCATGAATTTACTATAGAGTCGGTTGGTGTTCAACCTGGTCGTCCAACTTTGCGAAACTCTTTGGTCCTGAACCTAGAGGATAATAACAGCAAAAATGAAATGATAACAATAATAGTGAACCTGTAATTTCTTTATATTGAATATGCAGTTGTGCATGCACCGTTTACAAAATGATACGGTCGTTGTATTTTGATGATCGCCTGGGGACACGTTCAAGATGAAAGTTGAATGTTGCTGGTGGAAATGGACGTCTCGACTTCTATGATTGGTGTGCAGCTGACCTGAATTGCTTGGCGATCGCCATCAAATATTGCATTTAGCTAGCAATACCTTCGAAGAGAATGAACATTGGAGTTCAATGACAAAGTCGAATTCAAACCACGTTGCAAAACAAGGAAACCTTACTAATGAACTTTCTTGTCTGTGTTAAAATTGGATGCTAACTAACAAACCGATCGATGAAACACCGCGCCCGCATGACGACGATTGTGCCTCTCAATCTATTGAAAATAATTTCGGCGACCGTGAATAAGCGGTTTGTTTCATGGTCTTTATAAGAGGAACAATTTTCGTTCCGATTCACTGGTTTTATTACCAGATAGCATTGATCATCCGGTACAAGCTTTTGCACACAGAAAATGAATTATTTCGATTAATCCAAAACCTGCAAATGAGTTTGGATTCATATAGAAAGTGACTCACACTGTGGGTACAGAATTGGAGCTGCACGACACACTGTACCACCCGCTAAGCTACATCCGCTTCCAGTTAGAGATGCCTGGCATGTGATTAGTTGACAAGTTGAATCATTCAATTATGCAGTAAAAGTTTGATGATTGAGATGTAGTTGCTGTGAGTGCAGCACCTATCTCAGTATCTCAAATTGGAAGAAACTCATGACAATCAGCTCACTCGTTGAGTCAAACAGCATCACGTATCATTCGGTTGAATAATCCTCTCTTGTGCAGTCAAAAACAGTCACCCATAGAACGCCAGTGTGATATCGCGCCTGTTACAGTAGCAGTGTCAAAGAATTTATGCGTTTGATTCATTCCATGATATAAATCACATATGCAGAATGATCTGAACACTCATTCGCTCTTTCCAAAATATTCTTAAGATAGATGCATACTGAAAACTATAAACGTGATCTATTATTTTACTGTTTCCCTGACAAACTTTGCTCACATCACGGATCGCTTATTTGTCTGTCTATACTCCGAGTCAGTGCTCAAGAAACGCTTTTTATCACGGAGTATACCGTGGTTCGGTATTGCAAGTAATGCAACATTTGCTTAAATGTTAACAAGTCACTTTTTATTTCACAATACTCAGGATCTGTTGACTCGTTTTCTAATGGTCTCAAACTTTCTATCCTCTTGATCATTACGGGTAGCACAATTCCTACTACCAAACATATGTCCTGCACCCCCCTACTATCTACTTAGGGACAGTTTTACGCTGCACTGGATCCTCCCATTTTAAGACCCGTATTGTTCCTCCGGAGGTTCCATCCATCGAGGACAACCTGGTATCGTAGGTCCTGTGTTGACTTTTGAGGTTGATGCACGGATTATGCAATGCTGGTAGGAAGATTTGTCACAAAAGGACACACTCCCGAAGGCGCACAATTGTTTTCGAATGATTTATAATCATGACCGTACATAAGGGTTTGCTGTTAGTGGGGACACGGAATCACGTTGGTGGAAAGCTCATACGAGACGAATGTAGACGTGTATGGAATCAGTAGGTCTGGAAAATCGTTTGATTGACATGTAAGTATTTCGGTAAATAAAGCATAGAACTTTATCTACAGGAGAATTGGATTTCCTCCTTCCACTGTGTTGTCTTTTTATATAACTAGTTTTAGGATAACACGGAAAAATATCTTGGTTTTGTTGTATTTTTTGGTTCGCTCTATTATGCAAATGGGTCCTATGTTATATTTTTGCTCTCTTTAGGGATTATTTGTTTGTTTACGAACATTAGCCATGCACGTGAAATGTCCTTTTCCCTTTATCCATTTCATCAACATCAGAAGATATATATTAGCCATGCATAATCTGTGTGCAATAAATAGACAGGCTACTGTATTATGTTCACGTGTGATGTCCTTTGAAACCCAAGAAAGCAGGATATTTCTTTTCATCAAAACAAATTTGTAAGAAAACATAATTTTACTTACTACATTTAACCGAGAGAGAGAGAGAGAATGAATTCAAGCTCACATCTGTGACAACGATGTTCCAACCGTTCTGTAAGATTTCCTAACCCAGGCTAAATTTTTATCGGTCCCCATTCCACAGATTGATACCAACTCAAATGTAAACGTGAATTATTGACATAATGTTCGCATAAACAATTTGGAGTGTTCGCGAAGAAATTGCATTTGTCGATTGTCCCTTCCCAAGCAAATTGTATGCCAGATACCACATGTAGTTTCTGTTGTATTTTGCGTATAAGCGGACAGCTCCCAAGCCTTCGCTCATCACCTTCACCAGCATTCTAGTTAACCAGCTTGACGCGGTTATTTTATATTGTCTTCCCACCCCCTCCACTAGTTGACTAACGCTAGACTTACGACAGGTTGCAGAACATCCATGACCCATTGGGCAACCGAATGGTAAGGAGAAGCGCTCATGTCCAAAACTGGTATTAGAGGTACGTCCTGTATATGAACTTTAGGTAAACCGTAAAGACGAGGGATAAAGGTTCCTGTTGGTCTCAGCTGTTCGTATGTTGCTTTAGAGATGATATGCTGATCCCTTTAGGGACTTAAGTGAAGCGGTTATCTTTTCTTCTACCGTGTTCGTTTTATTCCTCTCTCCTTCGTCGTATCTCCCAAGATGTTGTTCATCTTATTAATATAGTCCGCACGGTCCAACAGTACCACGCCGGAGCCTTTGCCAGGTTTTGCAATGACAATATTCTTGTTCAGCTTTAGATTTCTTGGCGCCTCCTTGTGTTGGCTGCTTAGGACAATTTTATGTTATTTATAAACCCAACGATACTGATAAACATCTACGAGTGAAGCTTTGAAGTTATCGATTGCTTGCTGGAACACAAACCGGCTTGGTTAAACACAGGAACCACAAGGACCGTTTTGAGTGCAATCACGGCGCACCTCATAGATACCGAACATCAGATAACTGAGGATGCGTTGAAAATTATCTACAAGGTACCCCCAAACCCCTCCAAAACCCTCCGACAGCGCCATCTTGCGACAGCAGAGGCGGTAGCAATAAGGTTATTGCGACCAACTCTGTGCTCACAAAAACAANAAGCCCTACAGTTACCCAGACCCAGACCCGACACTGAACGTCAATTAATCCATGACGCTTCTCGTGACCCTTTGACCTAAGTGTGTGTGACCTCACCCTCCCTGTTTCATCCCTCTTCCCCCTCCCTCTACTTTCTCTGTTTTCACGATTCCCTATTCTAAACCATGGATTAACAATTTTTTTGTTTTTACCTCTTTCCCATTCACTCCTCACCACTTCCATACCGTCCAATCAACGCATTTTCGTTCTGACATTATTTGTTGCACGTTTATTCACTAAATGTATATAACCGTATTAGCCAGAGGAAGAAGTTATCGAAAACGAGCTTGTTCGCTACTCGTGTTGTTCGGTCAAGCTCACGATGGGACTTTTCAGTGGGTTTTCAACATTATCAACAAATGTTCACCATCACCACCTTCTAGGTAGTCATGTTCTGTATTTATCAATTGGTCCGTTTAATTTATACAACGATTACTTCCCTCTTCGCATTGCTGCCAAAATGACCATCTGTTTAAAAAATCAATCGCGCTTGCTGACTTCAAGTTATTATTATTTTTTGCTAAGCTGATCTTTTGTTGTTTCTGCATTAAACATTATTAAAGATGAAAACAAATAAAATATGACTGCCTACGCTGAGATTGGCCGTGGAAAAGACGTGTTGAAATGTACATGGATTTTGTACGTGTTCACTGGTGATAACATCTTCTAAACGTAAACCCCAAATCTAAAAATGTTTGCCAATGACAAAACGACAAACAGAAAATCAGAAATTCCGTCAAATTTTGACCGAGTTCTTGTGATTCTGGATGACTGATAAACAGCACTGAGTAGGCGTTTCCCACGCGGTCGGGAGCAACAATAATGTGTTATATCCTTCTTGTTTTTCTACATTGAACCTAGAGTTTTTAGGCTTCAAGACAAAAAACTTTTAATTTAATTTAAACGATCGACAGTCTAAACATTGCACCCGTATATCAGCGCGACTGATTACACATGGTCTTGGTTTAGCCCGAGCTTCTTTTGAGGACATCAGCGTCTGTGCCTTTTGTCTTGCTTAAAACGCGCACAAACGTTCGCCGTAAATAAACTGATTCAAGTCAGTAGGGAATTGATGAACCCTGTGACCCAAAAATAACTGATCTGGGGTTTTCAATGCACTCATTCAAGAGAACCTATGCAAATTCCTTAGGTGAGTTTTAGTGATTGAGTCGATTTCCAAGACCAAATAATGATAACATAGTTATCTACGGGAGAATCTGGAGTAGTTAAATCGGATCAAACTGATCAAACGAGGACAGATGTTCAAATTACGCAGCATTTCAACAAATGATGAATCGCGTTCATACAAATTCTACACCAGGCCTTTGATGTTCTGTGCCCTTGCACATGAAACGTCATTTTGAATCCTATCAGATGTTTCACGGCGCTAGATTATACGTAGAACGTGTTCCTCAACCGTCTATTCTTTTTCACCGCATCCGTTTCGGGCATTTGCTTTGATAATTTGCGTTATAGTCTGTATGCAAAGAAGTCAATCAACCTGTTCAAAGTAGCTTAGTTTTTACCCCAAGGAGATATTTTACTTTCTTAATAGCTCCATTTGTGTTTCTTCCGTCAGCTGGAAACAGCTTATTGATCAATTTCCATTTGCAGTGAAAAGCAAATAAATACTAACTTGTTAATCAGCTTTCAGTAATTCTGCGCTTCACTCGGTCCCGGGATCAATTATCATTCAAATTAAAACTGTCTGCTCCGTTTATCCCGATTGATTTTCAAATGGATTAGACAATCCAGATGGTTATCTTATTTTCATGGGGTGTGTTAGACTCACTACGTTGACTGCGTATTCCCTGACATGTACACGCTACACTTGATCATGCAATCATCCCGTTCCACTGAATGATGCAGGTGGTAACCCATGCGTGGCCGCGCTAATAATTCAGCGAATCACGCAACTGTTAAAGTGGATAAACAGTATCCAGAATTGTTGCAGCGATCTATGTTTGTACCAAGATTGGGTGAAAACCGTTTTCTGGGTGGGTGATGACCGCGAGGGAGAGAATTGGACAGTAATTTTCCCCACTATTTATGTGCATCAGAAGCCGCGGCTGCAGTAGACGGAACAGCAGGGACACAAAATGACCCCATTGTTGATGATCAGTGTAAGAAACCACTCAATGCTCTTCGTTGCTTGGCACAAGTAAAGTGTTTCTAATAGTAATAACCCCTCCCATTTTGGGACAACTTGTCTATCATGCTAATATCTGTTCTTATTTACCTGTTTTAATCATGATGTGGTGTTCCGGGTATGAATGCACCGAGTTCATTATCCAAGTGATGCACATTATTTTCATCACCACCACCAGCAAACATGAGGCACTATTGTCAAATTAGAACCCATTTGAGAATGTTGGGAGGCAAGAAATATAATGGAAATGTTTTTGATAACCAACATAGAGCTCTGGGCAGCTGTTTCGTCCTGTTTGGGACTCTTTAGCAGTGTGTAGTACTTTTGTGCCCCTATCAGGGCTCATGCCGCGATCAGTCGGGTCGGGACTTCAAACTCTTACCTCTGAGCTACACGGCCAATGGTAATCACCTTGTGCGAATGGCTCAATCAATTTAGAGTATCAAGCTTGGATTAGCGAATTCGATTGTTCAGAGGCACCAGGCACTCTTGATGGTCGTGGTGAATTAACGATCTCCCAAGGAGTGAAACCCACACCCAAGACCATCAAGAGTGCCTGGTGCCTCTGAACAATCGAATGGGCTAATCCAAGCTTGATACTCTAAGAAAAATAATGTTCATAACTGATAGTTTCATGATTTTTGTTTTTCCAAGAAATCAACATGATAAAGTAAATGTTGCATTAGCGTATACACGCCATACGAAACATAAAATCCCACAATGACCGATACACAGATTATGCCAGTATATTGCAAAATTTCAGACTACAACTGAGAATTCGCAAGCTAATCTCGCAGAATCAGTGAAAAAATGTTTCATAATGAAAAGAAAATTAACATCTAAACGTGTTGGTAATAACTCAAACACATCCATTGTATCTATTATAAATATAGAGGAACCGGCAGAATACAAATCGGCTAATTCTACGCAAAAATTCCTCCTCTTCCAGATTTATATATTCCAAGTAGGTTCAAATTTTTACCGCCAAATGAAAATACCAGACCGGATTTCAGTTTGAGTTTCAACTTACTTGTGATTTGTACGTGTGGTGTTCGTCTTTATCGAGCAACATCCATAAGACGCCGAATTCGGGCAAAATACTCAGCTTCGTGCGAGAATTTCATTCATTGAACGACGAACCTAGAAATCACTAGATCTGAGTTGTAATCTCATCGCGACTGGGGAAATCCAAAGTAGGTGTTCATTGGCTTATGGAATCGCGTGTTAATAAATCACCAATGTAAATTAACCTCTCGTGAGCTGAAGCACTCTTTGACAATTAGCAGCACATTGCTAACTGAATTGTAACAAGTAAAACTTAAATCGCGAGTTTTTCGGACTTTATCATATTGCGCACACAATATTTTACAATACCTTATTGTAGAACGTGTTACAATGGAACTCACTTCGATTTGCGCATGATTCTAACTTTTTTGATGGAGATGACCGTTGGATNTAAATTTGCTGTATTGATCTGAGTCCTGTCATCTCGTTCATTTCAGACTGAGGCAAGCGATTCGTGTCCGATTTCGATCACGATAAGGATAATGGCACTCAAAGCAATAAAAGCTGATTTCTCATCAAGATTCATAAGGAGTAATCGAAACTGAAGCAACGGATCCCTGGGAAACACTTGTAGGTTCGTATAGGCAACATAATACATACTGAAGTAAATATTTTTCTAAACAATATTAAACAAGCCATGGTTAAGAGGTAACTGAAGAGAATGAAGCAGTATTTATTCACAACAAATTAACATTGATAACAATTACGATGTAACGTCTGTGTACACTAATAATTAATTCGCCTACCTTTGTTCTTTAGGACTTTTTCGAGTCTCTTTGGCATTGATTCCACCAACTATTTTCATGAAGTCATTTTTCAATTTGTGCTCCATTACGTATTACACGTTTGCCTCCAACGTCTAATGTACAGGGAGCACATTGACCTCTCTCTTGAAAACAGAAAACAGATTTTCAATCACATTGAGATCCGGGCTATTAGGGGAAGTTACATGAACTGAACATTAGAGTCACGGTGGGGAAGATAATCTTATTGGATAGACGACAACGATTTTCTGCAATGTTTTTTTCAGCCTTAAGAAAATTAGGTCGTCCTTGTGTTTGGATGTACTCGATTCACGGCCTCCACAACCTGTTCTGTTAGTTGTTTGTCCATGAATTATGTTTTAAATTGTGCTTTTGTTAACGGTAAAGTATAGGGCAAGATTTGATATGGAAAATTCCAGCTTGTGTGCTCGTACAAATCTGTTTCTGTCCTCTTCACTGGAATAACGGGAACTTTTGGTTTCGAGCGCTGCTTGCTTCATTATGAGAACAGCGATACGAGGAAGTAAAGCTGTACACAAAAATGACCTTGATTTTAAGATTGACTTTGATGAAAATGGTATTTGTCGAATTCAGTGAGTTAGCTATCCAACCAAGATCATTATTATGAGACCTTCGGGTTGTGAAAGAATTTCCTTTGGTTATTCAACAGATTTGCTATTATGGATTACATGTTGAATGAAATAATACCTCATGACAAAAAAACGATATGGCAAGGGTTTTTGGAAATAATTTGGGATAGTTATTGAGTCACTCTTATTATAATATATAGCATTTACATACCAGATAAAGTATGCGATTTTCATGTTGACACTATTTGATCTTGGCAACTACGGTCAGACATGTTCTATTGAAAATCATGCAGCCTAGAAACTACTTAGATCGAAGTAGACAAGATATAAATCATTGTCAAAGTCTGAAGCATTAATATGGGTGATAAATATAATGCAACTCAATTTGATCAAGAAGAAAATATTTTAGTGCATCACAATCGGCTAGTACTGTAAATAACGTGAAGGTACCCAACAAGCTACTCAGAACGAAACCTTCATGTTTTATCCTAGAACGCTGACCATTCCGCAACTCAAATACATGCTTCAAAATGTCATATAAGAAATAGGTAATAATGATTTTCCCGTTGATTGATAACCATTTGCGTAGCCCTGAAAGTCGCGGTTTCAAAGATACTGTAAAACAAAGACCTACAGTGCTTAGTTTTCGATTGCTCAAACATTACTCAACAGTAAGTGGTGATTCGAATGTCTTTCATTTATTGAACCAGTGGCATAGGTACACAAAGAGATGAACGATGCCTGACCGAGTGTCTGACATTACACAAGTCGAGGTGATTCACAAACAAGTTGGAGTCGCAATATTCAGCAACAAAAGAAACGAAACTGGAAATTCAACATCACCGATGGCAAAGTATCTTCAAATGATGGATTTATCATTGAGTTGATCTGACTCAAGCCACCTAAATCGTGTTACGCAACGTCAATCTAAAGCTGTAAGCACTGCATGAGGCATGGTTGATCACAACCCATGAAGCGATTCCGTTTACACAAGTACAAATGCCCTAGCTTTAGATGTACTACACTATTTCTCTCATTTTTTCCAATCGAGAGACATGTTTCCGTTCAATTTTACTGCTTCAATTGGTCTGTACGAAAAATGAATTATTATTTTTGAAGTATACGTCTGAAGAATGGGAAAGGAATGCTTCATGCTCGAAATATCCATTGACTTTCTACTTTTTGAATCTTGCAGCTGAAAATCGGCACTATAAGTTTCCGTTGATAAGCAACTGAAGTGGAAGTATCAAGAGTGAGGTTCCGTGATTGGAAATTTCTAGTGAAACTACCTTAATGAATCCGAATAATTGATCTTGGATCTAATGTTTAAAGCAACTAAAAGTTTCATCAATGATCAGGATTGCAATTTATATCAAATTACAGAACACATGTTGCATGATTCTAGAGCCAAAAGTACTGTCTTTAGTACAGAGTTTCAATCCCGTACCGGGATTGGCAAAACAATTCTACTCAACTTATATTTGTAAATACCATCAATTTATTTTTTAGGCTAAACGAGAAGTATTTCACGCTCAAATTGAATACAAATATGATCGAACGACTTGTTCGATCAGCTGGGTGAAATCGATTTTACTTTCTGATCCGCACATAGCTGGCTTTGAATTTATAAGTAGATTTGAAGGTGGAAACATCCTAGGATGCCATTCTCATTGCATATTCTCACTGCATCTTCGTAACCGTTTGCCCTTACACTATATGTGATTTATGTCTGTAGACATTCTATTCGTTGATCGTCTTCATCATGGAAATTTTCATCATGTTTGTCGAAGCACATGCTTCGATTGATAAATATTACAGATTGTTGAGAGGTATTTCTGAAGAGCAAAAGCAACTGGCGTTTACACTTTTTATGCAAGGGCCAATGCCTCAGTGACTGGTTGTTATATGCGCCAGATACATTTGGCAATAAACTAGAAACTGAATTGAGAAGTACTTTGCTCCGCGACAGGTAAGGGCAAACTACTTGTAAATGGTTCCTGCCAAGCACGGAGCATTGTCGTTACATTCTGAAAATATTTTGGACGCGGTATTCGGCAAAATAAAGACAGAAGCAATAAGGAGGTCAATTTCAAAAGAAAAGACCAAATTGCAATACTGCTCGATTTGTGTCCAGGACGATTTCGCCGCATCTCAACATGGGGCATACTGCAGAAGAAACATCAGTTATATAGGAATTTATGTATATATATATATGTATCTTTTGAAAAAAGGATAAGTTTTCTGTTGGGTCTGAGAACTTAAACAAAATATAAAACCATCAATCATGTGTTCAAGCTTTGTAGATTTGTGCATTCTACAATTATAAAGTTTACTTTTCGATGGAAACAATTTGAAAAATTTATTCAAAACACTGCTTTGATCAATGACTTCAGTAAGTTGGGTTGATGACGTCTATATGTAACACCTGTGGAACAATTTGTCATTTAAACAGTAGTGAATGTTCAAATGCTAGCTGTTGAAGCTATTTTCTGTTACAGACCAACTTAACGGACCATTGTTTTCTTGTTCAATACAGAATAATGGAAATCTACTTAACCTTCGTTGTTTCTTCATTGAATCAATGCTGAAGTGCCCAAAGACTGAACCTCACTGTAATGAGTGATTGACATTGCAGGAGAAGCTGTGAAGCAGATACACTTCCCTCAGCCAATCATCAGACCCAATGTTTTCTCACTTGACCTAGAAACAAGAGAGTTTCAAATAGCACCCATTACTCATTATGCTTTTGGATGGACAGATACAATCCAGTCTACTTCCAATAATTGGGATAATTTCATGAAACTCAGGTAAAAAATTGGTCTCTTACTCGTCCTTGTAAGCAACATAAAAATTTGGAGAAGTAAAGTTTGCCAGATCTATGGTGATTGTTTCCATCTCATTTCCGCATCGTGTTTCAAAGCTAACCTACTTTTGGGTAATTCCAAACAAAAATGCAACCCAGGGGGCACTAGGATTTAAATAGTTCGAATTATACACCATCCGTGAAGCACGAAATTCATTTAGGAGCCAGGTTTATATTCACCATTGTTGGACGACATCTGATTGCAAAAATGTCTTCAGTAGTCTTTCATTTGAATGTTTATGCTCTAATGGCCAAAATAAACAGATTTCATTTATTACTGATAAGAAATTCAGCAACAACCATATTGAAAAGTTCAGTTGAAAAAATTGCCATTGGTTACCGATAAATGTTATGAAGTATTTTGGAAGTAACTTTTTGACTTCTTATTTCGGAAACCACAGAACCAGTTTATACGATCCACGGAGAGTACAACTGAGTCTCCAATCGCCTGAATGGGTAAGCACCTAAAAAGCATTAAACTGCAAGCGCATATCTTCTTCAAATACTTCTCCTATGAGAGCAATGTTACGCGACAGACGTCTTAGAGAACAATCCGATAGGATTACCGCAGGGAATTTTTACGACTAACGCTGCTAACAAACGATTCAAAGTTATTTAGTTCTAAGGATAATCAAAAGTTTCATCACCGTGCAGATCTGTTCCACAAGGAACCATGTTTGTGTGACAATTTGGATCTTACTTAATAACTGATGTAACATTAGCTGAGCGGAATATTTGAATAGATTCACATATAGACCTAACTTCTGGACAACAACACACTTCGTAAGTTTGAGTTTGGAAAAATAGAGCTTCCAGCTGACTACAACATGATCCTTTATTACTATTACAGAAAGTGATTTCGGTTTCAGAAAATTGAAAGCACCTCGATCTAGTCCCCTATATAAATAGTACGAGACATATAAATACCGCCTGTAAACTTAGACAAACCTTATGTACAAATTTAGTATCTAATAACTGCTGCGTTCTACTAATCATTCAAAGACGGGCGATAATTGGTCGATAGAAAAAAGAGCTTGTGAGCCGAAAGCATGGGTTACAGCAATAAATCCCGTTTGACGGGACGTAAAGAATTGCTGTTAGTAAACGTTTCTTCAAGTTGCTCAACTCAACTTCTTTCGGGTTCTCCAATGCGTTTAAAATTGTGGCGCCATCAACCCAGAGGANAATCAGTTGTTGTCCAAATTCGATACAACTGATCGGTCTGTTAAAATGAAATCAATGATGTTGAACGCGAAAGTGCAGGTAGATGTAATCAAAATTGCATGTATCAATACGGGAACACATCTCATCTCCACTTCTTGATTTGCCTCAATCGTCTTTCTCTAACTGACAAATATTGATGTTTATTGTGTGAAAGAAATTAGCAACTAATGCATTTAGTAATTTTGGAGATGTGAGTTCCACAAGGGAGCATTTTCAAATAAATGTTACAAATATCAAATCGATTTCTCAAGTTGAAGCACAATTTTGGGACACGTTACAGGATAGCATCGGTCCGTCTGTTAGATCACGTTGAGTGAAAAGTTAAATTACTGCCCCAATAAGAGAACAACAAGATCTAAAGAAGAACGAATAAAATCTTTTTAACTCGGCTACGGATGCGCTTGTACAAATCAAGCAATCTTTATTTGAGGTTTGCTACGTTTCATAAAAACTTATTCATAGCAATCTTGGCTAATAACTTTTCATGAAAAGTAATCTATGAGAGATGTTTTCTTGTATTTCAACGTCAGTCAAAGTTTTATTATGGGAATAACTTGCAAGCTCGTGCTTCTCTTGTCCCCATAGGATATTTACACAGATGAATCGTTACACGCCGAAAAAAGTCACATAGAGTTCCGGGTAGAAGATAATAAAGAATGTAGGCTTTAGTGAATTTGCGTTTGCTTTTATTGGTGTAGGACTGTGAGGTGTGCCAAGATTTCATCGAGTCTCTGCTTGAAAGATTCAATAGTGAGTGCACAAACGACTTGATATGTAAAGTTATCCCAACAACTGCATACTCTGACTGCAAACGACTGGCACCGGTATTCCAGTCGACAGTTTGGCATCGGTGGCTTGAAACGGTGTGCCGTAAGATTCACATTGTTCGACAACATGAGCAGCGATCGACACGGGTGGTTTGGGTTCAGCAGTATTTGATACGTCAAAATCAAGTCTTCGAAGCCTTAGCGCAATTGATGGAGCAGCTCAAATCCTCTTGAACAACAATACCTAAATCCTTTTCAGTTGAAGTATGTGGTAGCTGCCGATCCCCGAGGAACTACAAAAATTTTCGCTTTTGGCGTAGGGATAGGACTTTGCATTTAAAAACATTAAATTCAATGTCGTTCTCCTCAGACCATTGATAAGCTGCGTTGAGTGATTCCTGAAGTGTCAGAGAGCTCTCGGGTTCTGTTACTGTGTTTCAGATTTTGGCTTCGTCTGCAAACAGTATTGCTTTTGGGTGGACCGTTTATGAATGCGAGGAACAGACGGGGACCGAGTACGGACCCTTGGGTAATACAGCGGGTTGCTTTGACTGATCCGGATTTGGAATCAGAAACACGAACTGATATGGTCCGTTGTTTGAGGAATGCTCTGATCCAATCAAACACGAAATCTCAAACACCGAAATTTAAGAGCCTCTGTAATAAAAGTTTGTGATTCGAGAAATCGAGATAAATCACATCTTCCGCATCCCCTTTCGTCGACTGTTTTGGTTCATTCAACTCGAACAGAAAGCAGGTTGGTGGAGCAGGATCGCTTTTGCCTAAACCCGTGTTAAGCTGTCGAAAGCGTGTTGTATCTTTCGAGGTGTTCCATCAGATAATCTGCCCCAATTGATTCCATGGCTTTAGATAACACCGGAAGCAGGGTTGCTACGACAACCACTTTTGTACGCTGCGAGATAACTCCGTGTTTCCACGATTCTGGGAGCTATATTGGTCGAACATTCGTTGAAATGGAATGGTTAGCGGTTCAGATATGTGATTCACCAACAAGATGAAAGATTTCCTGTGTGTGTTGTGTATGTTTGTTGTTCCTTGTTGGGATTTGAAAAAAACGCATTAATCAATATTGTGAACGCGTTTCGTTTCCAACTACTTAACTCAACGTAGATTGCACCAACATGAGTAATCAACTACTCAAAACTACTAAAACCAATGCAATGAATGCTTTTGGGCGTATCGAATTGCAACTGGATCAATAGCCGAAGAAAATGGACGTTCAAATTAGTTTCCATACTACTGGCTAAAATCAAAAATAGCGTCAGGACTTCGTTTTTTTACTAGGAGACACAAACAACTAGAATACTCCTTTTTACTTGTGCGCCAGCGATGACCCGTTGCAGATTACCTAGTGCCTCCTTTGTAGCAACAGATTTGGGTTGAATGATGGCGGAGCAATGACAATGTTCCAGCTTACCCCGAATTCTAATGAGAAGCAAGGATCGAATAAACAACTTTAATTCACGTGGATGCACACGGAAATTCCTGATGAAATTGTACACCTGGATGCGTATAATTTGTATCGAGTTCACTGTCCCACGGGTGTCCTTAAACAGGGCAGAAGTGTCATAAGTGATGTACGAATATTAGACGTCATCAAATGTAAGTCTCATTATGAGTGGGTTTATCCGTTTATCCATCCATATATATATATATATATATGTTTTATATATATATATATTGACAACGAAAAATAATTTTGCTTTTCACTCGAATTTGATATGTTAATAATACCGAACCGATGGGTTTTATTATTCGTGGATCATATGATAAAATCGAAGCAGTTTCTGTGCTGTGTTCTCCAAAATTTGGCCCGTAGGTGTTTGTGTGTGCTGTCAAATTTGAGAATCTTCTTTTGATAACGCGTCATATTCACTTCAATCAGCCCAACAAAGCGTGGACAGAATCCCCTACTTAATACACAGCTAGATTAATCAATAGAACATTCGATCAATGAAGTATAATGATTTTGAGGGAAAGGCTGCATGAATGTTTGCATAGCTGGTAAACGTAAAAGGTTTTGGTCTCGTAACTCCCATTCCACAAATACATTAGAAAGGCATTGCATTGCTTTCGCCATTCCGGGGCATCCAAAGGCTGCGAATGAACATCGGTCGAATTGATCACTGACTAGCGAGGCCAATCAACCGATCGATCGATTGCAATCGATTTACATTAGGAGAAACTG
>UZAN01039953.1:45100-78313 GCA_900618425.1 Echinostoma caproni
TTCAATTTCTGTAACACGCAATAAATTTAAACCTTTATATACTCTGTTACAGTCTCAATCAGGTTAACCCGTAGTTAGCCCGGAGGACAAGGCACAGAACACGTAAAGTCCAGAGCGCGTAGCTTTACTGAATGGATCATGCGTCATATGACAATCTTCAGTTGGACAATGATTAACGGGTCAACCAATGGGAATGAGTCGTGGTGTCTGTGTGCGTGTGCGAGCGGACTAGCGCCCGCGTGTGTGCATGTGTATGTGGGTGACGTAAACACTGATCTTCGTCTGAGAGAAAAGCACCGGCGAAAGGGGGCGGAGAATCGATCGATGGCATCATTGACGTGGACACATGTCAGATACTCGTACCATTGCTTTTCACAACTCCGTTGTAGCGTACCTTTCACGTTTGTTGGTTTCTAGGGTGCGAATATCAAAGGAAATTAAACACAGTCTAATGTAAATTCCCACGTTGAAATTTTCTTTATTTTTATGCGTACTCGGTGACCGATTCATTATCATCTCAGTAACTATTTGTCATATCTTCAAACTCATTTTTAATAGCGTGCATTGTCAAAGCAAAAGCAATAACGTTCTTTTCTCTGAGAATTCTGTCCACATTGGATGAATAAACTGCACTCTTGACTTGACGTGAGTTTAGTGATCAGCTTCTGCAGGAAACAATATCTCTATGACTCACTTATACGTAATTAAATTGCTTTTCATGGTAGAACTTATAGCCACGGGTATTCGTTCAATGTTAAGCTAGTGTGTACATGGTAATCAACTACTTATTGTGATAACCGATGCAGGAATCAAAGAGTTTAGACGGTGTCCGTGTTTCATGACAAGCGTCTTTCATCTAATAATTGAAGTTATTAGGATTTTTTCTGGGCAATCGTTAACCGAGATTGGAACTGACCTTGGAGCAATGAACATAAACAAATTTAGACGACTTAAAGAAGCTTTTTCGGTTGACATCCAATTAGCTGTGATCACCGAAACAATCCTGATTATCAGACATCAGCTGGGACATTCATCAACTTGATTTTAGTGTTGCCTCTGACCAGATTCGCAATATACTTGCCTCAGGGAAAATATGCTTCGAACTATACAAATCTAGGGCACGTAGTAAGTAGCATTTCTGCTCAAATCGAAACCAAGTTTTGCAAAAACAGTTTCTTATATCCTCTCGTTTGTTTCATTTATTGTAAGGTTTAGACAAACACAGTTATATAACAAGGCTTACTACTGATTACCAAAAGGGCAGTAGTAAAAACCCAATCGATTCATGGACCCACAAGTCAAGTTAGAATAAACACAGCTAAAGCTCCCAATTGCGGATAACAAATCCAATCACTCAACTGATTCTGGATTTTAGCTCACTTGCCAGTCAGCGATAAAAAGTTCGGTGGAACATTCGTGTAACCGCAATTTTCACATATACCTTTGTCTGGAACTACAATGGGATTGCGGATGATGGTTGGAAAGCGGAATATGGCAGTTGTTGCCTTATTTTAATGAGTCTTTTTCTGTAAGTCAAACTGCAAATCTCTTAGCCGTGAGATACGCAGTTAATAGCAGACACTTTATGTACATGCAATGAACATAGCTGTTGTATTTTCTCAGGTAAATCCGAAGGTAATTAGTTCTGTCAATAACATAATGGATGCTCTCCTTTTTTGTGGAATCCGCATAACAGTCACTATGACATGATATAATGTAATTGATCCAAGCAAGACCCTTTCAGTTCGATTTAGGCACATTGATGGTTTTAAAACTCTCAAGGCATAACTGCATAACTGCGACATTTGAATTTGATTTTCTTTTTTTATGTCCATTTTATTCGATTCATCTGATAATCATCTGGCAAGAGCTTTATAAATTTGATTTAGTTGTTTCTACTTATTTCTTATTTCTCATTTTTCTTATTTCCATTTTCGGGAAAACGTTGCCAGCATTTCCATAAATGTTATCTTAACAAAAAACAATTTCTTCCTTGAGGCAGTTATCACTTAGTATGAGTGGCATCCATTGTAGCATATAGAATATGAGCGACTATTTATTCCACTGTGCTGTTATGCATAACAAAGTGGTTTATTCAACCAGGTTAAACGAGGCATATATGTATTACGTATCGTACGAGTTGATAATCGGTTCGGGCAAGATAGCGAAGGGGACTACCTGTATTCAAAGGCAAGTGGATTTCATGAAGCTCGTTTACTTCATATAGGAACGCTTTTTAAACTTATCCACATGTGTTCCCAATTGATATGCTTGACCAAGTGGAAAGAGCCGTCCAATGCTTCCTGGCTTTTCATTTTGTGCTTCATCTGCTCGGTACATGACGAAATCCGCCATGTAATTAAATCAAAACCCCTATTACTCTCCTGCTCAATTTACTTTGTTGATTGTTGTTTATCGAATGATATCCTTTCTAGTGGTTCCTATCTAAAGATAAATAGGTTTTCGTTGTCACTAATGGAAACAGGCAGCTGGAGGTGATGGCAAACAGTCAACCATGCGGTGCTAAATCCGAGTCGTGCCCAAGCCTGCAAAACATTTCAACATTGACACAATCGTGAAGCAGCATATAGAATATGATATAATAATAATATAATAAGGACCTCATACTGAAAGCAGTGGGCTGATTAAACTGGAAAATACTTCCACAAGTGAGTGTATATCGAAGACCATTTCTGATGAAATCCTTTTGTGGAAAATCCCGTGAAACGGAATCACATGGTACACATTAACGGGAAAACGTGTCCAACTTAAGTTGTGTTCACAGGTGTCCCACAAAAGTAGAACTTGTTATCCCTGACTTATCGATGAAAGCCACACTGACAAATCGTGATTGCCAGAGGAGAATTCTATTCGTCTCCAAAATGTTCTACTCTACCTATATCATTATTCCAATTCTAATCTCAGTTCAGCCGAAGTCGTTTTATTTGAATGATCATGGGACTGGATAGCCTTAGCCATCGCTACCTCTCATGTCAACAGGAAGATCTTTTGGCGACTGTTTCGAATGATTTAAGACAGACCTTCGGTGACTATGGCCGAAACGCGAAACGAAGAACTGCTCCCATATAAATTCTATGCTACTGAAAACATTTGGAGTGAATAATCAGCTTTGGCACCAATGCGATAGCTCCATATTTGCCAAACCAAGTGTTTCATTAGCTTACAGCTGTTTTTGTGGTTTAACATCTAAGAAGTTTATGCTGATTTATTTAATATTTAATTTATCGAATGTCTATTGATTTTATTGTAAACTGACATTCCGTAGTTTTTAATCAGTTTTCTCGAAGACCAGAATCTTACACAGAGTATTGTTCAGATAAAACGTGTTTTCCCTCTTTTGTTCTTCTTCAATACTCACTTAAAAGAAAAGCACGACTGAATGCCTTATAGACAGATTAATAAACCGCTGAACCATTCAAGATGAGCTGACGTACCGTCTATCAGATAAACCTGTCATGTTCTGTATCCATCATATTTTTTGGCGTTTTACTATGACATATTTATATGGGTATTCTTTTGTGTTTTATTCAGTTCTAAGAAGCATGCAAAACGCAATCGGTTCTTACTCCATACAAATTGTCTTGGCTTCACTTGCCCCAACCTACCTCTGAGTCATTGCAGCTTTGGATGAGGATCAACTGAACAGCCAAAGATAGTCTCGGACCCAGCGATTTCCAAATTTAGGCCGTGGAGTTAGAGCCAAGATTGCGTTTACACAAATGGCAAAATAACACAAAGAAACTAGTTCCTGTGAGCTATCAAATACCTCTCAGTAATTCTGCGAGTTCTTTGCATAACTTCTTTTGAGGAGTAGGATGACGAAAATGCTGAACAATTTCCGTGGGAAAAATGGCTTTTGTTCTCCCTTATGCTTTTTACGCTTGTTACTGTTTTTATCTTATTTATTATTATTATTTATTTATTTATTATCGCAGGAACAAAGAAATTCTGGACTGTATGAAATATTAAAAAGTCAAACATTTTTCATCGACAGTTTGATCCATTTTTAAAGGAGCCGAAAGTCACTGCGTTGTTGTAGAAGTTGGGATTACATAAATTAGACGCTTTATACTCGAAACACATGCAAGATTCTCAAACAGATTTCCAACAAACACGTGAGATCGATAACCTCTGAAACACTCCATGCTATTCAGGGCTGGTAATCCCTTTTTGAAAATCGCCCCCTTCGTCGAAACGATACCGGCTCTGATAGATACAATGCAAATTATATGTACATTTCTTCTGACGTGAGTCAAATGGATACACCCAAAGGAGCAGCGGTTTGTATTTTCAGCGTTCATATAGTTCTGGCATGCACACACTTTGATATTGCTGGAAAGAAATGAAAAGCGTTTGAGCTAACATTCAGCAAAAATTGAAACCTTCCATTGCGGAATAGTAGCCGAGCGCTCCTTTTGTGCAGATCGCTCAATGCAAAAAAACGTGCGTGATGGTCGATGTATCAATCCCAGACAGTAAAATTGGATGGTTAAAAAGCTGCTTTAATTCTGAACGTTACGAGACATTGAAACATCTGCCTTGAAACGATCAAACTATCGATTACCATCAAACAGCTCAAAGGGAGCATAAAGAATAGAATGTTACGTTAAGTAAATCTAAATTTGATCCGCCGTTTTCCTCAATAAGACAATTTTCGAATACAAACGATTGCAATACGCTTTTCAGCATGACGATCAATAACTAATTAGGAAAATAAATTATTTTGCGTAGTTGGAGGAGTAACCGATCTGTTAGTCCAATTGATTTCTTTTTGCAGATATTTTCAGGTTATCTGTTTCAAGTGCTCTTTCCTACCCAAATGGTAGATAAGTCTGCATGGTAAAGGCCCAAGTCAGTGATTCCCGATAAAAAAAAGAGATTGCCGTCGTTAAATAGTAAAGAATAAATCAAAAATAATCATTATTTGTATTCACCAAGTGAGTAACAATAAAAATTTGGTTTAATGGTTGGTTTTATCCTGTAAGGAAGCGTTACACAGGTGTTTCCTTTTATTCGATTTCATGAACTTTGTGAATCCATTTCTTCATCTGGGTCTCAAATCCAGGACCGCAAACTAAGGAATAAGCGTATTACTCACCTAACCATGGAGAAGTGGATGACACAGTTTGACCTTGCGTACACCAAGAAGCACAACCCATCTTTCCAGGCACAACTGAAAACAGTTTGAAACTAGTTAACGTTACGAGTACCAAGTGTGGAGGTTTTTATGTGAGAAAAACATTATCAGATATCACAAGATATTTAAAGTACAAGAACAACTTAGAACAGATGGTGAAAAGGATCC
This sequence comes from Echinostoma caproni, assembly GCA_900618425.1. NCBI lineage: Eukaryota > Metazoa > Platyhelminthes > Trematoda > Plagiorchiida > Echinostomatidae > Echinostoma > Echinostoma caproni. The sequence goes on from UZAN01039953.1 coordinate 50,427, forward strand.
ATTTCGGCAGATCGCACCGAGTGATCTGACAGGAAAATTAACTCAAAATATGTTTAAAAACCGAAGCTGCAAATTTAGGTACCAAATAGAAGTGAAAAGAGAAGAAACAAAGGAATAAAGCGGAAACCGGATTAGTGAGAAATTATTCGTTCGCTGAACCAGAACGACCTTAAAGCGGCTGTCAGTCCTCCAAACTCCTTCGTTATAAAGGGTGTTGCGATGCCGTGCGAAAAATATGCTTCAATGGGGGAAATAACTGTGAGGCACGAAGTGCCTTGCTAATGTAATCTATTACAAACTGCAGGAAAGTTTCGGGTGCTATTGAGGAAAGACCTCCGTGGACGTAGGGAAAAAATCACAATGTGTAAACCCTACACGGTCGTACTCCTTGGGAATTGTATAACCAGAAAAATATTTCAAATATTCAAGCAAACTAATGATCGACTAAAACATTACATCATCTTCATCTACCATTCCGATGGCGGACGAAGCTTGTTTTGATGAATGCGTCCGGAATTACTAGACATTTCGTGAATGCCTTATAATACATATTTATGGATTAAAATAGAAAAAATAGAAACAATGTTACACTGTTACTAACAATCGGTTGTCCTAGTTCGGGTAGACTGAACCTATTTGTTAGCAAACGTCCCATCACCAGCCGAGGTCACATCTTCAACGCCTTGGGGTGGGGTGGGGTGGGATGACGGTGTTCTGTTTCGACCCGTTCTCGGTTTTGTATGTTTTGGTGTTCCATTTCACTTTGCTACCGGGACTGAAACAAGTCAGTTGATGTCAGAAATTTAACAATCCATTTTGGCTAGAGTGCCGAGAGGACACTAACCAACAGGGATAAGGTGTAATTTTATGTTCCAATGGTCTGGAATCGAATTAAAGTTTGCTTATGAGATATAGTTGAAACTTACAGTAATTTAGCACAAAATAGGAGAAAATATTAGAAAAAGATACAAGCACCGTTCCTTTAATGGAGATATTTAAATTTCAATAATGCAAATTAAACAAATATACCCTGATATTGATTCACGAGACTACATTTAAAAATAGTTAAGTTGCAATTTATCAGTAACATCAATCTCAGTATAAACGGAAGCATTTTGGGCTTAGTTCAGAAAAGCAACTACATCCAATCTCCTGCTTTGTATGTCACACTCCTCGGGAATTCGAAGAAGTGTTTAGATTTCAGGAACTGCGACATAGCATGTTGGTGAGTAGTAGATAGAAGCTATTAAGTAGCATACAAATCGATTGGCAGTTTTGTGACAAAATAAACCGGATCCATGAAAAGTACATTACTTCCGTTACTTAGTCCCAATGTTTAGAGTTATGTACTGTTCATTTAAAACGGAATTTTTATATACCGTCTTGCGTATCCTTTAGATATCCTATAAATTGAAATCTTTTACAACGCCCTCAGCTTATTTCTCCTACATTGCATCCGGTATTTAGCCCTTTTTCGGTTTCACGTGTCTACTTATACCGAAACTATCTACTTTTCTTCAGTAGATTTTTTCTGACCCAATTAAGGTAAATTAATTCCAGATATTTCCCTACTCCTCTGCAATGTTAGGCTAACCATAATGTACGATTGTTTTAACTATTATAATCACTGCATCAATATTAACTTATTCGATGAATACAAGAATGAGCCAGGTTAAATACAGGATAAAAAATCGCATTCGAAGGAAATCACGTTATCTAAAATAAGTGAACTATCTGTTACAGGGTATACTCAGTATAGTGACTTATTTTTCATGTGCGAAACTGATTATTCGCTGAGAAAACTAATTCTGATTTTCTGGGGAAGAATGTGTAGCATTAAATCTGTAGACATCTACTGGTTTGTTCACTTTTATTGTTGCCAGTGAATGTTCCGACGATTGATACCTTCGTTATGGTCAGCGTCAGTAAACATAAGTGACGGATCAAGTTGAACGCTTGACTCACAAATTTAAATTGCATCGCTCAGGGGTGCGCGTTATGACCCGCGTTATGATAACCTTTGGTCAATGACCTGTATAATTTCATCGGTGCACTATAACAAGAACACGTACGATTATCGTTCATTCACTCACAAAGGCGCGCCCACTCGACAGCGTTTATCGATCACTTGCATCAAATATCCGACATCTTACTCATCAGTTAATCGCGATTATCGTTCACTCGTTTACACGTTAGTGCGACAAAGCTCATCGATAAACCGAATGAACGTGGTTTTAGTGACCTAAGCAACAGAAATGCAGATAACAAAGATGCATTTTGGTAATCACAAATTGTCGTTTGTCTCAGCCTGGTTCTCCTTTGGAAATGAACAAGGGTGCTGTTTAAATCATTTGTAAACTCCAATAATCGATCGGAAATCCGAACATTAGCCAAGGCAAACAGCTTCAACTGATCCAGTAACTTCCATGCTTCTCTAATTGAGATAACTTCCGGCGCACTCACTGCTTCACATTCGTCTTCTTCTTTGCGACACTTAGCTTGGTTCAAAACGAGGCGATTTCTTTTTCAAAGAGATGCTCATAAATAGACACATAGTGAGTAATGTCCTGAACGAGCTCGCAGTTATCCTCAACAACTGATTCTATATGGGTTGGAATCCAGCTTTTATGAAAGTCTCGATCATTACGTGCGGCTGCACAGACACCCAGGCTTTATTGATCAGATGCACGCCCATGAGGATGTCCATTTCGGATTTCATGCTAAGTAGCTCATCTTCGATCAAAGACAAAACATATTCCAGTAAATGTTTTCGAAACGAACACATGAAAGACCGAATCACACTCTGATCCACTGGTTGTAACATCGAAGAACACTTCGGAGACAGCCGTACTGATTTGAAAACTGCGGCTTTGTTATGGCAAAGGGGGTTATCAATAAAAAGTAAAAAGGAGCATTTTGAAAAACCATCTTACTGTTAACATCCGACCAGCTAACTGTGAAATAATGCAGAAATCATCCATGGGTTCTTCTGAGAACTATGACTGCAGGGAACGCTATTTCTGTTTATGCCTCGGAGATATTTAGGAGTTTGAAATTTTCCAATAACAAACGGCGTTAACTCATTTCCATTTGTTCCCACAAAGCAGTAGTGACTCTTTCTTTGGAATTATTGGATTCATAAACGGTTTTTTCTTTGAGACTTGATGTTCTTCCCGGAAGCTTCTTGTAATATAAGTCTGTTTCATCTGAATTGAGAATATCACTGTCAGCGTATCCATGGATCAACTGCGGTAACCCTGCTCGGAACTTGTCCACTGCATCAGGCGGTACCGCCAAACCTTCACCTTAAACCTGTCAATTATTGCACATGAGTAGTTGCTTGTCTTTTACTTTGTAGAAGTGGATAACTTATCTGTCTAACCAACAGCGACGTCAACTTGTGTAAGCATTGAAGTAACGATCATGCATTCTTCGTGCTAATTGAGTTGCCTTCTGACAAATGATGCTCTCCATCATGGGGAACACGCTGTGCTTTTCACTCATGGCAGTAATCTAAGTCAAGGTTACCTCATCCACTGTCTTGAAGTTTTCGTTTGTCCTCAAGTAGCATCTTTCCTGAGATGCTCCAGTGTTCACAAACTATCCCATAGTGGTTCAATGTGATATAACACTGTAAAGAGTTTTTCTTGAAATAATCAGTGATTCGCCTATGGAGCTCAGAGTTGCATTTGGCTGATTCAGCATCTCCAACACGTTCTGATTGACTGGCGATCACACATTTTGAAATCAAGTGGCAATCTTCGGTTGCTGCCATCGGTGTGTCTTCCTAGCAAAGATTATCCAATAGGGGAACAGTGTCATGTTCGCGTCACACTAGGTGAAACGCCATTGACCGAGTGTGACACGGCGGGTTGGCTGGTCAATGGCTGTCCCGAAAATAGGTCAGCGACTAAGTGAGTAAGTACCAGAAACTGCGACATATTGAGGGGGTGAGATTGCATGGTCGGAAAGTACGTTATAACACATGGTTGGTTTCGGTTTTCCAAAAGGGTGGAAAGATATTGGAAAATGCGACTTATCAAGGGTGCGACAAAGTAGGAGATAAAATGAGCTCAAACACCAACAACTCCAAACGAAATGTTTCATTTTGCAAGATGTGAATGATCTGCTTGTAACAGTGGAGTTTTTCTCTTCTGGATGCACAACTTATAATCATCCTTTTTAATGAGAATAAAGTTGGAAATCTGGTTTTGCAATCCAGTGACTACTAGAACAGCGGCATTTAGCACTGCATTTGTACCAAGGAAAACGGTACATAACCATGAATTCGTTGTATTTGTTTTCACTCAGATAACCAGTTCTCTTGGTTGTCGAGGTGATCAGTGGTTGACAACCTGATAGTTGTTTCCCGCATGCGAAATATCTGTTCCTGTATTTTGACCATGAAGGAATAAAACTACACTGATGTGATATCACAATTTTCAACACTCACAGAAATATGTGCACCACAGCCGTAACCAGTGGGAGTAAAATATGAACACTATGTAGATGGCAGTATACACGAGAATAAGAAAAGCGCTTCGATTCACCAAGTCACAGTGCACCACTACATGTTGTAAGATGCAATTGAACCGGAATAATTATATTTACCGACGTAATGTTATGCATGAAGGGCGATAGGTTTTCTAGTAAGGTCAAACAAAGCATAAATTACGCCCATTTCTTCTACATCAAAAATAAAGTTCGGAACATATGATGACAGAAAACGACAACGTAAAAGTTGATTCAAATTTAAACAATTAATAAATTAAGTTTTATCGAAATAGAATGATAATTTAACTCAGTTATAAAAATCTGTTTCAACTTCCTGCAAACTGTTAATTATTTTTCATTCTGCAAAATTTACATCAGCAAGCGGCTTTAATTAAAAACAAGGCAGATTCCCATGGAAATCAAATTTTATCATTGTTCCACAATTACGCAGTCGGATTATTTGTGAAATTGAAATTTTAAAGTCTTGATTGTCCTCCCAAAAGTGCTCGCTAAAATCCTACAAAACCTGATTTGAACTGATCATCCTGCAGTTCTCACCGTTACGCGCAATCCGCAGTTCTTCAGCCAATCACATTCGAAAGCACCAGGCCTCAGTTTCGCTCTGATTTGACCTCACTACTGTTCCAGTTCATTGCCTCACTGAAATTCATCATAGAATAACACTTTGAATAAAAGTTCCATTTGAAAAATAATGGTGGCGGAATGGGAAAAGTATTCAAGAGAACTAAACAAAAAATGTAACTCAGAGATGGAGTGAGCATTATCCGAATTAATCAGAAGTCCATAATCAAGATTGTGGCTATGGGGAGCAATCAGACCGTTTAAAACCCTGAAAGAATATGAAGTAATGTCAGAGCTGAATTTGTAGAAATGAATTAATAACATGTCCATCGTAATCAATTTCTGCATGTCCGCGGATGTGTTTTCTTTACAGTACCATTGACAACACAATGCGGTAGACAGTTTGACAAGTTTTGAAGGAATGGTCTCACAAGATGTACATCTACTACTTGTTGGATATTTGTTGATGAATACACCTCAATCTCCGCGGAAGCTAACAACCCCAGTTATAAGGTATGCCCAAGTTGCACAAAGTTGGGAAACTGTTAGGACCCATTTCAATAATGACCAACTCTCCTCAACACCAACTAGTCAATAACAAAGCCAGTCACCAACATACTCGCGTGCTACAGTAATAAAGATTCTGTCGACAATACTAGAGACCGAAATTTATCCAGCACTGATGTGACATCATTAGTCACCAACGTGCCAATGCAGAAACAATGGATTCAATTTGTTGAGTGATTTGACTGACTATCCTTCGGACTTCACCTTGACGCACAATCCTCGATTCAACCATACACTCGGGAGTACTAGACTCGAGTTTCGCTCTTATTAGAGCGCATCAGTAGTGCATATCCACCNAACAATGGATTCAATTTGTTGAGTGATTTGACTGACTATCCTTCGGACTTCACCTTGACGCACAATCCTCGGTTCAACCATACACTCGGGAGTACTAGACTCGAGTTTCACTCTTATTAGAGCGCATCAGTAGTGCATATCCACCGTCCCGTCCGGGATTTGAACCCTGAACCCATCGCATGGAAGACGTGTATTACCACTATTACAACCAGCTCATGCCATGGTTGAACCAAATTGCCAATTCACGTTTGTTCAGATGTCGTCTTCATTGATAGTCAGTCAGTTCATTTTAACTCGATAGCGTAAAAGGGTCCGGGTTTTAAACATGGACTGGACGGTGGATATGCAATACTGAGCTCTTATAAGAGCGAAACTCAATTTTACTGCTTCCGAATGTATAGTTGATTGATGGAGGTGAGTAATGTTCGTGAAGGTGAAGTGTGTAGGATGATCACTTCCAATAAATCAATATCGATTATTCCGCACAAGTAACTGCCAGTTTAATATGTATACATAATGTACATAACTTACTCAACTTATGCGCACTCACATAAAGAACATGGGTTGTTCAGAAAATCATAGTTAGTAAACAATAGGGTTTATTGTCTACCTCAAACTATCTCATGCATTCCATGAAAACACCAGATATTTGACCTTCCGTGTTTTGTACAACAGTACACCTGGATTGGTTCGGATATTGCTTGTGATTATCCCTACTGATCCAGCCCCTACAGCACCCCTGACTACAAAACACAAAACCTACTTTAGAACTGTGTATTTAGAACACTGCCAAAACATGTGCTGATCAAGTTGCAGGTGATTCACGGGTTCGAATGGTCAAGGCAAGACCTCGTCCACATTTTACGGTGATATGTTATTGTGTGCTTGCTTTAGACCTAAACCAATTTGTCGTTCAGCGGTCTTTCATGGAATTATATAGTGGAACCTAGTTTTATTTTCAACCCTTTTTCTGTAAGGCCGAAACTTGTTTATCAATTTGTGTGTGCGAAACAATCGCAGTGAAAGTATTTCTTGGTCTCAATGTAAAGAGACCAATAATTGAAGAAAGCCCTAGAATTTTATCAGTGACTCAAATACATGTTTGTGATTGATTTATTCGTATATAGGTTTTTTGAGTTACTATTTGTGAGAAATTGTTGGATTGTACATTTGCTTGTGATTGTGATTCATCTGCTGGTATCATGCACAATATGAATTTGTGCATCACCGTAAGCCTCAGTATGTTGCATTTATTTATTTGATTATCGCGCAAGAAAAATTGTTACCACTGTTATCAGTGAAAGTGACACACTCATGTGGGAATCTTTATGACACTCACTGTCATCTCAAACACCGTTCCTGTCGAGAAACTCAGCAAACACACACATACACACCTTTCCCCTCACTATCACGACCACCACCGCCACTACGCTCCGAAAAGTACACACCGAGTAACAAAATGTAAATCATCTATTTGCAGACAATGTTTAGTAAATAGTCCCATTATTTGTAGTGCGCAGCAACAATCTCAATGCGTGTACAAATTTCATTTTTAACTGGAATCAGACACAGGTGTCAATCATCTCGTTTGCTTAGGGTGCAATGTCGTTGATAGCTGGGCCAGTGTGTCCTTTTCGGTTTCTGTGGGGTCAAAAATTAAGCAAATGTAAAAACCATTCGATTTATCCTTCATTCAAACCGCCTAACTTGTATGGTGCAAGGACAGATTGTTTGAAAGGATTTGAGGGGAAAAAAAGGCAGAAATGCCAAAGCCTAATAGGAAAATACAATCAGCAACAACAGTATAGTTTGACTGAATGGTAAGCATAATGCGTGTCGTGACTGGCAGCTTACAAAAATCGAAACCTTAAATCAGCAGTTTGCCATACACGAGAGCTCACCGGAATTCCAATCCTTGACCAGACTGTCAAGGTCGTGGATGCACAGCATACAGTCATTTGAAACTTAAAAAGAAACCCCAAAACAAGTCCCTCGTTCTAATAGCAGCTTTGAGTAAGTCTCCATTTTTTATTTAAATAAAAGTTCGAGAGAAAGTGTGCAGTCAGGGAAAGGCTAATTTTGAAATTGTAATATTAAACAGCGCAACGACTGATACTTTTTATCCCAGCACCAAAATGAAATATTCACCCATAATAAGCCATACACGACCGGGGCATACACAGCTAGCACACGGGAATATAGTCAAAGCAAAGTTATTTCTCAAGTTTCAGTTTTTAAATACTTGAAACATTATCAACCCTCCATAACATTGCCGGAACCCTCTATCTATTCTTTGCAAAACATACAATAAACGCTTCATCAGTGCAATACCAGTACGTTGATGTATTCTCATTGAAGTGAAATTGAACTGTAAATCGTCACAGAGAGCCAGGATTACTGTTCTAGTTGGTCTTTGAAGAACCGATTTTAAGACAAACACATGGTTTGGTGCCCCTGTACTGGCAACAGTTCACAATGTGTAACACTTAATTGGAGCTTAACCATCCTACGGCCCGGTTACCGAGAGGCTTTTCTATCGGCGTTTCACACCATCCTGTAAATTCCCATGATCTTGCGGTTATGGGGTGTTTTTGATTGGTAATTTTTTTTTCTTTGTAGATCGGGTTGATACAGCTTTGTCATGGCAACGTAGCTGATATCCGGAGTTTGTGCACTCGGATGAACGACAAAAAACCGGAATCATGGACCAGCACCGGAACTCCCAACTGTATCTGATAAATGTGTTAGTCAATTTCCTTGAATTAATCAGGTGTGTAAGGCGGTATTTGGTTGTTTTCAGGATTATTGTCCTCTCTTGAACATTTCCAGATGACAGATTTTTGGATGACCAACAATACGGTTGTATTTAGCTCTAAGTCAGGAGAATAAAAGCGCTTTCAAATCCGATGATTAGAGATTAATGAGAATGTGAATCCTCAAGAGTCAGAAATATCCTGTTTGCAAGTGAATGCTCTGTAAGAAGCTGCACATCATTGCATCACACAATTTGCCATTAAGTTGGCACTATTTAACCGTCAATAAACTTACTCTTGAACTAATCCCTCGTTCACGTTTGTTGCATCCCCAAATGTGTAACAAACGTAGACCAAAACTGAGGCAATGATTCCAACTGAAAATTATCTTTAAGAAAGGCGATTTAAGAATGTAATGATTTTTGTGATCAAAAAAATTTGTATTCATTTCACAAATGACTGCCTTCACCGAGAATATTTCATATTTTGAATAGTCGAACAATCAGGTCGCTCATCAAGGCGGCTGTCCGTTAAACAAAACTAAACATCTTATTAAATTTGTATCTAAAAAAATGTTGTCCACTAGTTCCTATTAGGAAACTGAACATGTGTGCCAATGCGACAGACGCGCCGAATCATTATCTGCTGAATTCATTCATTAATCCTAAACCGCCAATGATTTTAAGAACGTTGCATAATTAGAGAATGAAGCAATAATGTTAAGAGATATGCTGCCCAAAACAATAGTCTCGTCAAACACTATCACATGAACAATCCTTTTTGCACTGAAGTGCAGCCGTCAGTATGACAACCGTCTGACCCTTATTCCATCTACGGCGGACCTGACATTATCTACAGGTCATCTGAACATAATCGCTGTTTGCATGACATGTACTTCAGAGTATCGATCGACGCGTCCTAAATACCACGCATTCTGGGCTTGAAATCGCATACACACTTCCTTCATTCCATACGCTGAGTGAAAACAAATATTTTCTTTGTGTTCATGGTGCGTTAGTGAAAAGAGGAATGTTGGAACACGTAACAGACCGGCGAATTTACTTGGGTTTCTCTTGTTAAGCTCTTCCTCAAGAGGTATTTTTATGGTTTTCACTACATCAACAAGAAGAGCGCTGAAAAACAGTTTCTTCCTCTTTTACCTTAACTGCGATATTCCCCATTGGAAATATAAACTTACTTACTTTGTGTTACCCAGATTTATACTTGGTTACTGGAATTATACTTATTGCTGGTGTAATGCGAACGTAATTTGGGGTCTTGTAGCGCAGCGAAGCGGATAGATATGAGCAGCAGCATGTCCCTCGGGTAATATTCTAGCAGCTGGAGACGCTAGGACGCTTTGCCAGCGTAGAACGACGGCAGAGTACGGTGGAGAGGTGACAGGCATAAGGGGTGGCGATTAAACACTGGCTCGAGGGTCCTCCGTGGGTCGGGGTTTAAAGCTTAACCTGCCAGACAAAGCAAATGAAACGCCACGAAGCAAAAAGGTTCACTGAGATACAAGTACTCATGATGAAATATTGCTAGCATGGTTGCCAAGCGTGACACTGAAATTGACAAACACATGTGTTTCTTTATTGCTGCTTCTAAAAATTGTCTCGCGGAGTCACACAGACTCTGTATCTGTGAATTTGAATGAAAGGAAAGCAATAACCTACGTAGGCACACATTATGTTCTTATCATCAAGTTGAAATATTAAATTCGTAAAACATGGCTGTTTCTTTGGAAGACGCATTTCCGTCAGAAAGACCACTGTCTCCCATACAATCTTGGAAACGCCCATTGGCACACACTTTTACCTATTGAAATTTGTTTGCACTGATAGATCTCCCATACCTAAATATCAGAATTTAAGCAAACGATCTGGTTCATTATGCAGAAATACCACGTGCGCATCAAGACCGAAAGGAGACATATTTCGCAATATGTTGACATTTGGTTTAATCTTCTAAGTTACTTAGGAAAAACAAACGATATGCTCCGAAACTTGAAGCTAGGTCCAAGCAGTACACTCCCAGGTTGATAATCCAGATATGTTTCACACGGCCTATACTAGTTCACTTGCAGTTGCGTTTAAGCATACACAGTCATAACCAACCATCCGTCAATCATCACAACGAATGGCCAACCACTTTCTAAAGGGATTGATGAAGTCCATGATGCAAACCATGACCGTTAGTCACGCGGTCACAGTCAAGCATTTAACTGATCCCACTTCGCCTTGCATACCATTATTACGTGAAACCAGTGCAAAACTTTTGTGAAGTGAAGTTTTATTATCCACTTTCCATTTGTTGCTCCTAAAAATTACTGACGCCTTTGAACTTGACCGTGCCATTTTGCTCAGATATCATATTGTACCTTCCTTGTGGATTTGTTCATCATGAATAGTATGTTGATCAATTCAAGGAAACCAAATGCTAAGCGAGAACTTTCATAAAACCTTTGTCTGTTATCGCGTGAACTGCTCACTTTTTGAAATATGACAACATGGTGAGAAATAAGTTCAAGAAGATTGGCAAAACAAGGCAGCAGGCGAAGAAGACATCTTGCAGGTTGATAAACCGGTCCAAGTTAGTGCAGCACTAGTAAAATGTAAATTTCTCTCATTTTAACAAGCAGCATTTGTTCTCTGTTGGGAAAAGTCAACGAGGTAGTAAATGTAGCACGAAAAAAGGAACAAAAAGCTTTGGGATACTTATGTTACAAGAATCGTGGTTGCAGGAAGAGATTCTTAGTGAAATTGTAAATCTGAATGTGTATAATATGTATTGTTTGACCGTAAACAAAGATGTTGCATTAACAACAACTGAAATTGCTCAACTGTTATACTAGGCGGATAAAATTAGTTGTCACGTCCTTGAATATAATCTTCATCTTTTCGGTAGATTTCGTTCGATATCTCTCGGAAAAGTTTCCCTGGCACTCATAATATTTACATTCGACATCATTTGGTTTTTCTTTTCTTTTTTCCATCTCCATCATATATTTTTGGCGATTTTCTTAAACATGATATTAATTTCCTCACCTCATTGGGTTTTCAGAATTCGACACCTTTTTCTACCAGATTTGATACCTGACTAGACTACTACTACTATATAAACCACAAATTCTCTTAGCTCAGAAACGTGCTCCTCTGGGGAGCGCTGATCGTTGTATCTTGACAGACCCGGTAAACGTTTTTAAAACGATCATCCAAGCTCATGTGTCCGAGGAATTGTTCATCATAGAGCCTAGAAAGGCTAAGCTCCTTGATTGTCGCCACAGACTCTTCAGTGTTTCCAGATCAGACACCTTCTGTCCTCTGTGAACATGTTGCTGACTGCTTTAATTTGTGATTTAACCGCCGATGCCCACTCAAAGCGATCTTTATTCGTGAAGATAGATATTCATCACGGTCACTAAAACAGCCACATAGGCGGGAAGATCAGGCCTATACGCATGGACAGAGAACACATATCTGATGGCTTAAAGGTTTGATCCAACCTGAAATAAATCTTTAAATAAATTTTGCAGAGACACTATCCTGGGAAACTTTGGTTGTCGGGGCATCTGGAGAGATATCCATCACCTATGTTGCGTTATCAATAAACACAAGAGAGAAAATGTCGATGTTGAAAGACTCGATTCCATGTTTGCTCCAGTTTCACACTGCACACACCTGACAGAATTGGTCAGCTCTATGCTACCACCAACTATCCAACCCGTCACAGTCTTCCGATAGCTACGGAAAACAAAGATGAATAAAAGCATCTGGTCTTGATGAACTATCATCCGCGGTGCTCAGTGTATGTGAGGATAGATAATCTTTCAGCCCCGCTATCTAACCTATTTAATGGCTGTCGCACGTCTACCTGAAAAGGAAACGTTTCCACAGAAATAAGTAATTACTTGTAACACATCGCGACCAAATGATGTTAGGAGTGTATCGAATAATCGGTGCTCCATGAGTTGTTTTATTGTGAATATTATAGTGTTACTAACACAGTAATAACAAGGTAACCGAAAATTCGGCGAATATGATTCTCTACCGACATCGCTAAGTTATTAACACTATAACATTGACAAGTAATTGCTGCTTCATCGACAAAGACGATATCCAATGTTTCAGTTTTATTTTGTATGGTTTTTTTTAATTGCATGAGTAAATATGGTGCTAAATCCTGGAAGTGTACCCATCCAAGTGATCAAAGCTACTTCATAATTGACTTGACCGTGAATTTGACTTCTTGTGTTTTAACTTTAGTGGTCCGTCTTTCTCTACGCGTATGTTCACTAGGATTCATCAAAGCAATGTGCTTTACATTTGGCTGTTTGTATTACATCGGAGATTGAGAAGATGCAACGACAACATCTACCGACAAGTGTCTCATTCCCGTCTTGATGGGTACGATAAATGGAGACCCAGCTTTCTACATATCACCTTCTCTCTCTTTGTTTGTATTTCCATCCTATATATGGTTCCTTTTCTGTAAGTGATTTGCACAAAGATCCTCAAATTTTTTCAGTAGGTTTGACACCGTGTACACAACAATTGATACAGTACCGAAAATCGGTTCTCGTAATTCGGGTGAACTGAATACACAAGCACTCAAGGTGGCACCTATGCTTGTGGTGAAACGTTTGTAATCGAACCACCAAGCTCAGTGATCAGGTAAAAATGAAGCGTACGTATCAATCTGAACCAGGTAAATGTCAACAGGGCTTAGTCAATTTTGCTTATTGCCACCACAGTATGTACGCCGTATTGGGGTTTAAAAAAGCAGCATTTTTATTTAATTACTTTTGCTTGTGGTTAGTAAAATAAACATATGTGTATCTCATGACGATAACGGAGAATTTGGTTTGATCATGTGGTAAACTCCGTCGTGTACACAGCAAAAGAAGCGTGAACTGTGAAGCTACGAATCACTGGAGGGTCGTTTTGACTTCGTTGGGTCTCATCAGCAGTGCGAATCCTTCGAACCTAAATTACCAAGTAACTTAACCATTTTTCATAATCTTTGAAAAATAGTCCAATAGAGCTCTTTTCAAGACGAAAGCCCGGTAGTACAATGACTTCTATCGACACTTGGATCCGTTTTCATGATATCAAAACTTTTGCTCGGATTAGTCTCTTTACTAACGCGCATCTGATGGTTGAACTCTGTGAAATGACAAAACATACTACAAGAAAAATAATTCAAAACAATACCATAAGGATGATTAAAAAAATTTGTTGTCGCATTAGTGGGTAAGAACGAGAATTTGTAAAGATTATGCAAGACACCCCTTCATCGTGATAATACGTATCTCAGTGTTTACAGTATCACAAACAGGTATTTCCTAAACCGATAAAGAAAATCGATTTGTAGCTTCAAACATAAAGCAAAATTTGATAATTAAATAAACACATCATTCGATGAAAAAGATTGAAAGAATATAATTATTTGCGACACTTCCGGTCTTACCACAATGCAACACTCATGGTGTAGATAAATTAAGAACCCCAAGTGCGTTTACTGGTCCCATTTTTACTATTTCCAACATAGGACATTACAGGTCTAATCAAAATGAAGCAACGGGTTTTCTGTGAAACACTTGTGGGTTTGTATAGATAACAGCTTTTATACTGAAATAATTTTTTTACAAATAATAATAAGCAAGTCTTTATAGCGTTGATTTTACTGAATCGTTTATACTCAGCAGATGGAATGGTTCAGAATGTAGCGGCTAGTTCCATTTCTACAGTAATGGTTGACCTAGACCATGATGAGTTAAGAGGTAACTGAAGAGAATGGAGCAGTATTTATTCACAACAAATTAACATTGATAACAATTACGATGTAACGTCTGTGTACACTAATAATTAATTCGTCTGCCTTTGTTCTTTAGGACTTTTTCTAGTCTCTTTGGCATCGAATCCACCAACTATTTTGATGAAGTCATTTTTTAATGTGGGCTTCATTACGTATCACATTCGCCTCCAACGTCCAATGTACAGGGAGCACATTGATCTCTCTTTTGAAAACAGAAAACAGATTTTCAATCACATTGAGATCCGGGCTATTGGGGGGAAGTTGCATGAATTAGATCTAACAGTCATGTATCTTTTCTGAAGTCTGAAATAAAAAAGGTGAACCAGACTCCTTAACTAAATAAATTTACCAACCTCTCGTGAAACATAACACGGAGCGTGATCCTGAAAAACCATAGCTTTTCTAGACGATCTCTTTTCATGAAATTCTGGTAAGATTTTCGTCATTACTGATAAGAATTTCCCACCAATCATCGTGTCTTTGGTTGATGTACTCCGACAAGACTGACGATGTTTTATCCCTGCTTTGATGACTAATTTCGACGGGTGAGAAACCCATTCATTTGGTGAAATAAGCCCTACTGGGAAATTCTCACCACAAACGACCTTTTTGTGAGCCTTCAAAGGCTCGTCGCACACCATCCACTCGTCGGCAAAACAGACCGATTGCCAAAATGACGCACGTCGAGATCTGAATTATCGGGCAAAATCAATAAGGGTCAGCCTTTGCCACGCGTTCAATGCTGGCTTGACATCAGTTAAAACCAACGCATTTGAAATTTTCTCTTTGCAGGAGGGAGAATGAATGGTGGAACAGCTCTTCTCGTTGGATAGAGGACGACGATTTTCTGCAATATTTTTTCAGAGTAATAGGAATTAGGTCGTCCTCGTGCTGGATTTACTCGGTTTACGGCCTCCACAAGCTGGTTGTTGTTTTCCCATGGATTATCATGTATATCTTGCTTTTGTTAAGGTTTAAAGCATTAGGAAAGATAATTTGGGTTAAATCTAGAGTCACTCCTATTATAATATATAGATTTCACATACCAGATAAAGTTTGCGATTTTCATGTTGAAATTACTTAATCTTGGCAACCAAGGTCAGGCACATTTAATTGACAGTCATGTAACCTAGAAACTGCGTACATTGAAGTAGACAAGAGATAAATTATTGTCAAAGCCTAAAGCATTAATATATGTGATAAATATAACTAAACTCAATTTGATCAGAAAAAAATATTTTAGTGCATCACAATCGTCCAGTAATGTAGGTATATCCTTGGTTATCATTACGTTTTCTTTTCGAAAATATCAAATTGATGAAATATTTTCAGTCACATCGGGAAAACTGTTTTGTGTTCCAAGCAAAAACTGACAAAGTTGCGAGTTCTCCCCTGAACGAGCGTCAAACTCAGTTTCATTGGTTACTATCAATCGACGAACAAAGATTGTGTTTAGAGAGATGTTCAAGTTCATGTATCTATCTGGCTTTGAAATCAGTTACCCAGTGCAATGGAAAGCTTTCCTATCAACCAAACAACACACTTAAGAGGTCAGCAGCAGTTGTTATGGGTGCTCATTTCAGGTTAAACATCCTTATACAGATAAATGTAAGTTACTTCTGGAGAGGATATCACGCAAATATTTTCATCTGGATGAAATTTAACCAAAGGTTAAGAGCAAGCTATATGACAGTTTTCTTTTTTAAAGCACTGTTAGCTGTTGTTCTGATATGACAAACTTATTTACCTCCCCTAGATTCATCCAACAGCTACATATTTTGCACGCGCTCCATACCCAATACATCTAACATTGTATTGCCAGTTTGTCCATTGGTGGAATACAACCGCTAACGCTGGTTTATGTATATGACACTTTTATGATGGCACACCCATTGCTAGACAGTTTATTCTATGCAGAATTATGGATTTTACTTGGAAAAATGGTTTTTCCGGGTAATTGTTTACCTTTAGTTTCAGACCAAGGTCCCTTCATCCAATACAACCACTCACATTGCTTTTGACATTGCGAATGAAAGAGCAATACGTTGGGTGACCTTAGGAGTTCTCGCTCTCTTATAGGCTACCTCGAAACGTCCATTGTTGAGACCGTTTCTAGGTGTGCACCGGTTTGAACCTCACACACAGTTAGCATACCTCGTTAAACTTACCGAGGTCAGCAGACCGTCATCGTGGGTGTGGGTGTGCTTTTACCTACTGGTGCGTGAATCTAATGAAGGTTATAATGAAGTCAGATGGTAACCAGATGCGCTCAAACCGACAAACGTAACAGCGCCCTTCGATCGATCAGACAACAGAACAACAGATACTCGAGATGACGAGTGAATGATCACCTGGAGTGTTCGTTTCCATGCCGTCACGAGGTAACTCGAGCGAACTTATGAAGATGACCATTTGGTTTTAGTTTGTTTTTCCAAGTTGTCTACCGATGCCCGGGGAATAGCTTCGTACTGCGAGTAACTCACTTAATTACTATTCCAATCGAATAATCATTCAAACGCACAATCTTTCACGTATTTAGTATGGCTTCTTATAGCGCAGAAGTTCAGAACGTCAACAGCACTTTTAAACATTATGATGAAAAAACTAAACCAAACGAAGCGGCGTGTTTGCGTGCCACGAATTGCTTTGTACTGGAATCAATTGTAATTGGATTTTGTCGCCCAATTCTATAAAACGACTGTCACACTGAAGCACGATTCTTTGCATTTTAAAATTGGCAAACAAAACTGGCTGAGCTGGTCCAGTAGCATTAGAGTGAGCAACTTTTTGGTTAAATATCAGCTTGAGCGGACGTAGTGCAAAGAAGCTGTAATCGTCCGAAATAAAACGATATACTTCCCATGTTTTCCTATCATAAACTCAATCATTGCACGGGTTAGAAATGAAACCTTTAATCAAAGTTTTGTTATGAAGAAATTCTCCATCATATTCCTCATTATTCACTGTTGAACAAAGATTGAATATGCATAGCTCATAAGATGATTGGCACGTTTGTGGATGGGCGCTTCGTCAAGTGCAATTTGAAAGTGAACGATAGACGCAGTGCTCCAGTTCAAGTCACTCAAATTTGAAGGTCACAACGGATATCCGATCGTCGCAGCCTCAATAATGCAGTCACAAAATTTGGTTATAGGCTTGGCAAACCACAATCCATGTGACCCGAAAATTCTAGCTATTTTCATTGATTTTGCAAACCATAATTTTTGAACAACATCGTGCCTAAGATTAGTAGTGTATCAAGCTGAGTAGATCATTTTTCCGGATTCTTCCTCCGTAAGTAAGTGGGACGATCGTAACAATTCATTCCCCTAGTGAGCGTGAAACGGAGCCAATATGCTTTCAAAATTCATGTCAAATGCCAATTCAGGTATGAAAACACACATTATGGCCTGGGCAGTTTCACCCAAATGAAACTACATTCTTCATAAGCAAGTGATGTAAAAAAAATATCACGCAATGAGTTCCAAATCAAATGCAGTCCCTTTGTCTATCAAAACCAAGCAAGAAACAAAATTTCGCTCTCAGAATTCCTATTTGAACTAACTTCTGATGATATATGCGGTTTTAAGAAAAAGAAAAGTTCTTAGACTTTTGAATTATAGAATATTTCCGCAGCACTGTTATATTACTAATGCTTCTCAGGTTCTTGATTTGAACAAACACAGGGACAGAGATAGAAATGCTTTTGCTTTAACCGATAAAGCTCATCTATTTGTGCAGTCGATCAGACTGTAGCATACAAGTTCCTGATTTGTATTTGGTGAACTCTTCAATCTGTGTTTGTGACTCGTTTTACTGAAAGTGATCATCTCCGATGACATTTAATATTATTTTGGCAACATTCTATAGCAAATACCCATAGTAATGCTTATTTAGTGCTCGACTGTCACCTTTACCGGAAAATTCATCAGTCGTCCTAGCAACGAGAGGCGATTTGAGTATCGATCCAACGGGTAATTGGCATTCAAAATTTCTCAATCAGGAATAAATTGCCTCCGAAATGCTTTGATACCTTTAGTCCGCAAAAATAAACCCAACCAGAGAGCATTTGGTGAAAGATGGTAATCGCAATTAGTGCGGTGCATCAAGTACTGCCGGTAGCTCTGTATCATATCCCAAAATAACATAAGAGTGAATCTAGGAGGAGCTACCTCGTCAATAAGAATGAAATGTTTAGCTCAGGCTTAAATATATATGACAACGATTCAGGCATAAAATTCGAATTCCAAAGTGCAACGATTTCTTAAATAAATGGCAGTTTACCGGCTTAAATACACATATATTATATTCAAACCTCAGTCTGGTGATAACAATAAGGTTTTTTCATCAAGCTGTATATTTTCATCTCGTAAATTCGAAACTTCCGGCAGCTTTCAAGTGATTAAAAACCCTTGCAATGCGATGAAAGCTTTGCTCAGTGTATGCAAATATTCAACTGGTAAAATAAAGCCGGGTCTTGGTTGTACAAATCGAACGTTTACTGCTCAAAATAGCTAAAACGCTCTTTGGAATTCAAGCTGAAAGCTGATCTGTAGTCTCACTTGGGGTTGTTTAGATGACCTCTGATGTGTTAAGCCACGTCATTCATAATACAATACAATACAATGCAATACGCACACTGCTTATCATAAAACTATAAAATAAGGTTGCCATATAAATGACTTTACATTCTGTTTATAAGTAATTGTGTGTGGCACCATCAGAATTATTTTCAAATTAACCCCTTCTTTGAGAACGTAAGCATTTAGAAGAACAACTCACGGCGCTTGATCTGGTTCGAGAGCTCGTTCATTCTAGCATGCAATCTTCTCATTTTCTTAACTGACTGAATCAAAACCAATATGGTCAGTATTTATGCAGGATGCCGACCGAATTTTCAAAGCAAACAGTTGTATTGCCTTCAAGGGATCAAAGTACAGTCCGGTTCATCCCGCATCATAAATATGTACCCATTGTACATTGGGTACATGTGGACAAAATATAGCATATTTTATTTTTATTTTACGGTCACGGACTTAGCTACTACTGACTTGACCTTGACGGTGAATGGGCAAATTGTAATTGATAGTTCTCATTCTCTTTGTTGCAGTGCTACACGGCGAACAGTTTGGATGACGCAGGCTTCTAGTGTTTTATAATGTCTATTACTTATAACAGAAAATCCGATGGAATCAATTATGGGATATCTCGAATGAACGGACTGGTTAATGCAATACATGTGTCTCGTGTCTGTATATCATCCAACATCGATGAGGTGTGCTTTTGTGAATAACGAAAGTACTACGAAGAGGAAGGAGAAATTTTGTGGTTGTTGCCACTAACCGCTTGTTTTCTCCATTTTCGTATTCCTCTAAGCAATAGTTCGTTGGTCGTTGCCTGCATACTGATAATCGAATTCGCAGCAGTCTATTAAATGAATAAATGGGATTCACGGACGTCCCAATCAGTTAGAGGGGGTTTCCATCAGAGTTAACAGATAATCAATTCCATTTCCTCTCTCTGCAGTCAGGCCTAATTAACTGAGCGAAAATGACTGAAGGCGGCATCTGAACAAACGTAAACTGGTACTTTTGGTTAGACTAGGTGTGAATTGGCTGACAGTGTTAACCTCATTCGAATTCCATGAGATATGTTCGGATTTTTATAGCCTGTAGGGGGCATGAGATATATACTGCTAATGGTCTCTGAGGAGAGCAAACCTCGATCCTGGCACTTCCCGAGAGTGGGATCGGCTGGATGAGCTAAGAATTGTGCGCCAAAATGAAGTCTGCATGATGGTTATTCCACATCAATATCATCCAAACTTTACTACTGCTCACAGGTAACTGAGTCGAGTATGGAGTTTAAAAATCATTATTGTTGGTTGCGGTTATTTTTATATTCAAATCCACGAAGGAAGATGCAGCTGAACACTTAAATGGCACAGTGCCGGTTTGCTTAAACAATTTCATGAGTTCATGTTTAGTTTTTCTACCACGAAACATCAGTTGCTTTCGCGTCAACAGTTATATGAAACCCGGTCAAGTGATTCGAAGTATTTCAGTTACATATCCAGCTAACAGTTCTGGTTTCGAGTAAGTTCAGATTGGCGGAATCTAACTCAAAACAATAATGTGATATCATGCAAACAGACTTGCGAAATCCTGCAAAGATGAATCCGAGATGGGGGCTTTGTTCGAGATCTATAGACTAATTCTATTCATCCAGCCTTGGTCTCCTTTTCTCTCTGTTGATAACTTCGCAGCATCTAAAATGCAGGCATAGTTGCTTGCACAAGTTATCACAAAGCCAAACATCATATTCGCAATACACAGATATTTGTGACACGACTGTCATAGAAACAGATCCCAATAATAACGCAGGAGTAGTTACACAAAAGTACACTTTTCAATATTCATAACAATACGGGCACATATTGATCTCACTGAAACGAGTCACGCTGTTTTCCCTTTTTGCAGACTATCTGCTATTAGGGCAGGGACTCATGTTTCTCATAGCACATACACACACCAACTCCATTGTTCCTCCTCCTAGACCAACCATAAACATCTACAATAGATACGCTTTTCTCTCACAGTTTTTGTTTGATGTTCACTTGCTAATTGACTTGAAAAAGGCTTTCCAAGAGGGTCGAAACGTAGTCAACCGAAAATTATTTTTTTGTTTTTCTTTCGTCCTGGCTAATCCAAACATTCCTATAAGGATTTAATATAACTATGGGGGTCAACTATTCATTATATTGTGCCAAAGTATCCAAAGTATCCTACGCTAACATAATGGTAAACTAACAATCAAATGGGGTGCGTCAAATCAGATTAAACTATTCACCAACGTGTGTCTTCATCAATGATGTCTTTTAGATTGGAATGTGAGTAAATAAAACAGCTTATGGAAGCTGTAATACTGTTATAGAACGAATAAAGACAGATTTTCTTCAAAAATATATATTCAATCGAATAAATATCAATTTTTTCTAGCACAATCCAGAGAGAGTTATCATGAACAGCCCCGAAAACGTAAAGGAAAACAACTCGGCTGCTTTGTTCTTTAAAACCATATACGCCGTTTTACCAGGAGGAAATATAAGGAGTTCCGCATTTCAGTTAGCATTTATCGTAACTCAGAACATTTCTCGCAAATTAGCAACCGTAGTTTTGACACAAATATCTTATTTGCAGTACCGGGAACCTTTATTTGAATAGGCTTTTCAGGACCAGTCCATTTATCAACCATTACCATGTTTCGACGTTTTGTAGGTGGATAAAAAGCCACTCACTACAACAAACGTGACTTGATTGTCTTACCAGAATATTTTACAAACAAATGAATATTTATATTTATATATATCCCCATTTTATGAAATAATTGGATATGCTAACGACCAAACTCGGTAACAATGTCAGGATTTTTACTAATCATTGGAATGTCTCATTGTGGACAATCGCTTTCTTACATCTCTGTATCATTTTAGTGTTGTGATACACTGAACGAAGTTTCCATACGGCTGCGCTTTGACTATTCTGAGAACCGTTATTTTAGGGGTTAAACAACGCCATTTTTGACGTATTTCCTACGACTTTGTAGCTGTGGCAACAGTGTTTAAACATCCTTGGGGAAAAACGCTTTGTCGGAATCACTGTGTAGATGGGGAGTGAACTTGTTCTGTGCCAACTAAGTGTGCAGGTGAACAGGAATCTCTGTACCTAAATTGGGCAATGGGCACGTGCATGCGGATCGATTCAAACCATATTCTAGTCACAAGACATTCATCCTATAGTTTGTCTGGCCAGCCAAACATTCGTTCGGTCTGTGTGAATGTGTGTGGCACCGCGCTATTTCTGTTGATGGAAATCAATGGAGCGAACGACAGGGTGCGATCATACACAATGGATCAGCTGACCGATAGATTGAATATTTTGGGCCAACGAGGATATCATTGGGATAGAAATCATGAGCGGTCAGAAGTATGCCGAATAAAGGAGATTTTCTGTCGACAAATCAGTTCAAACTGTTTCTGTCTTTCGACTTCAAACAAGTAATGGATAAATTTATGAACATCAGATGCTAATAGTATGATAAAAGTCACCTTTGTGTATCATGTTGACCAACTCGAGGAAGCGATAGAACCACTTTGGTGGAGCTTCTGACTTTCAAATAGCTATACAAGCGTACCATTTCACTGATTACTCAAACGGAGGATGCGATGTTGACACTAATATATTTATGCCTGTAAAAATAAAATAACTTACAATGGCAGAAGATCATGTAAATATCTACACGGAAGAGAGGTGGTGGCCCGGTGGTAACGTCACCAAATTGTCATTCCGGAGATGTGTTCGAATCCCACCACTACCGCTTTTTTCCTCATTGTCTGTTAAATAGTAGCCCTTTGATTGGCTGCTTCCTCCTTCCTGAAAATTGTATCCGTGCGTATTCAATAAAAAGGAAGTAAAAATGAAAATAAAAAATGCAGAGATATGTGGAGTAGAAAAGAAAAGAGGAAACAGTTAGGGAATTAATAATCAATTTCCAGAACTTGTACTAGCATTTCCAAGAAACCCCAAAAGGACAATTTCCCGATAATGTTAGGAAGTCTTAGAAAAAGGAAAAATTCAGAATCTGTGAATAGAGAAGGCAAAATCAGGTTGCCAAACGGAACTTGGAATTAACCCACTGCATCTCATCCGTTGCATGCTGCAGACAATGTTTTATCACATGATAGAATATCAGGAGTACCTCGTCTCAATTTACAATTTTGGTGTTCCTAACATGCGCGAGACAGAGATTTTCGGCATCACTCCACTGTTCTCACAATTGAAATGCATTTCAGGAAGAGATTAATCCAATCTGGCATTCATTCATCGCAATAGAGTCACAATTAATAAAGACAGAAGTGCTGGTGACAATAATAAATACTGCTTTGAATGTTCGTCTCTGCTAAACAAAAACATTTCGCTTCAGGAATATATCTTGGTTATTCACAACAGGTATCTCAGTATGAACAGGGCTTCGATGGATCGTGCCCGTTTGGTTGTTTCTGCAAGCACTCTGCAAACACTGGTCTGTATAATACCAAAAAAGTCCCAGCTGAACACAAACAAGTGGGTCCTATCAATTCGTCCCCTGCAACCCCAGATAAACAGGACAACGGTCGCGCGTACGAACAGTATTCATTTTCTAATCACTGTTTATTAGTATGCAGCATACAACAGAACAGGGTAGTCTATTCGAAGTACGTGTTACCATTACTCCATTGATTTATATCGCACACAAGCACGAGGAAGCGCTTCACTGAGATTTACAATTATTGCCCCAGCCATAGATGCATCTGCATTTGTGGCTTCTCGTAGGTCCCGAAAACACTTGATTCCCGAGATACAACAAGGTCCAGTACCCGTAAGTCGTCGAACGTTTTACACTTCGGTTAATACACAAAGAATAGAATTGACCTCGCCGGGAGGGAGAACTTCTGTGTGAAAATAAGTAAATATTGCGGAATCTGTAAAATATTTAATAATAATAATAATAATAATGATTATAATATAACGGATTAAAAGTTAGCAACACTATGCTACACTGCGCTCAGCTAGACGAGCCAGAGAATGGAGCGGGAAAGCATCACAAACAGCTTTGGTTCTCGAGGTGCGATGTGGAAAGCAAAGTAGTAGAATCGGCGCAATCGGTTAAAGAGGAATACAGTACAAGGGAAAACAAAGAGACTAAACCACGGGTTTACCGGAAGCGTCAGTGTTCCTAGAACTCTGTGTGAATAAACATAGTGAACCGAGCAGCAGCAGTACTCGAACAACCGACAGCATATGCACTGAGAGAAAACGGTGGATGGATACATGGTGTGTTTGAGTTCGGAAGAAGCACAACTGCGGGAAAAGGATGGGGCGGGGGCCGGGCGAAGGCGAGGTCTGAGAGTAAAAGGGAATAGAGGAAGTGGTGAACATGTTTGTTTGTCTGTCTTCTGTACACAGTTTCACCATAAACCGTCGTCAGAATGAGGCATTCATTCTGTATTGAGCTTGGCAATTAGGAAGGAAGAGCAATAACATTCTTAATAATGAAAACTTGTCAAACGATGTTAGGACTGATGGTGAACACATTCGGAACAGGACGAAAAGAGAACGAAAACAGAGAGCATACTGATCACGAGATAGAAGACAAAGCAAAATGAAAGGTACGAACGAATGTGCACATGTCATTGGTAAAAATGTTGTGTTCTCTCTGTTAAGGAAGAATGATGAACTTGGAACAAACATAGGTACAACAGTATAAAAACCTAATTTCTTCTGGAGGAAAACTGGTCCACAGCTGAGCCATGAGAAGCCCTGTGGACAATATGCGCATGTGCAATTCAGGCTGCATTTAGAGCGCATAAACATACTAGTCAGGTGTCTAGAGGAAGCGCCATCTAGTCATGTCTGAGTTGTTCCAATTCACATATGTCGGAGTACTGTGTTCTCATGGTCGAGGAGGAGTAGTCGTAGTAGTGGTGGTAAACTTTGGTGGTCCACGGGCCAGGCTTTGCTCGACTCTTTCCGGTACCAGGTATGCAGTTTGTTGAAGTGGTAAATTGCAGTAAAGCGGATCACGTAGTCGTCGTAGCTCTGACTTTAATTCTGCCAGCTGGTCGCATAACTCGTTATAGCGATCCACATCAAATGAGATTTTCTCGGCAGATTTGTAAAATCTCTTCAAATATTCCCGATCGAACACTTGAGGAAATGAGTAATCCTAAAATGAGATGCAACAAAGCGGTACAGCAAACAAAATTAGGCAGTTGCTTGTCTCGTATAGGGCTTAAAAGCCAAAGATATCATTCTAAATGCTTGCAGGTGTGTACATGAGTAAATTGCCATAATCTTCCTTTAAAATGTTCAGCAATTACAGAAATATGCAATTTCAAATAGTTTGTTGATTGTGAGTACATTAATTTATGGTCTGAAGAAAAATTTTCCCCACATTAAATACCCATCTCAAACCATTATATTGACCCGATAATTCGAATCATTTCGAGCATTTCGAGCTCCTAAGATCATCGAATACTTACGGTCAAACCAAACAGAAGAGTCTGACCTTGAAAGAGCTACATAGTTTGCTTCGATCAGAGCTGAACACACAGCCCGTAACTCCGCTCACTTTTCACATCTTCTGTGAATCAATACGATAATTTCATTGTCGTCGTTCAGGTCATCAATCACCCTGCACTGGCAAATGACCCTCTCATAGTTGCTTCGTAGCGCACAAGGTATTACATAGATAAATCAAAAACCGACCTGTTTGGTGATTGTTCAACGACCCCGTGAATCAATCCTCCTAAACTACCACAATCGATGGCTATCTTGTACAACTACTGACCATTCACAAAACGAGACTGATTCAAATTACCCCCTTTTGACTGTGCACTCGTTGAGGAGTTATAACTGGAGATAAGGGTAATAATAGATTCAGTCAATCGTATGTGACAGTTTGCGTTTGCTTCACTCTACGAATGCAATGAATACTTGCAGTCATCGAAATTGCCATTCAAACGAATCACATTAGCTACTCTTTGTATTGCCATCAACTTACAATTCCACACACACACACACACACACACACACACATTAAAGGGCTAGCTAGAGGTAGAACGACGTTTGTAGTATCAATGGTGCACCAACGTGGAATAGTGACGCAAAAGGGTTTGGCAAACTGCAACAAAATTGATGCTCTCAACAATGTACTAAACAAACAATAAGAGTCCGTTTTCCATGCCAACGATCATTGGAAGGTCTATTGGAATCGTAAATCAACAACTGTAATCGCTTCATTTTACAGCATTTAATGCTGCTTCAAAGTAGTGAGTTTTAGCAACAGAATGGATAATGGTGACAGATATCACTCTCTATTGCAAAGTACACAAACGAGAAGATAGAGACAACTAATCCAGCCTTAATTCTTGTTGTATAGGCTCAATCGGACTATAGACAATGAGATGCATAACTCCAATAGTGTACCACATCGACTTCCAGTAGCTCATATTCACAGTTACGTTGAACAACTGGAACCCAAACAGCCCCGATGCGATTAGATGGAATGGTTGTGAGCTCAGCCCTGATGCAATTCATGTTGCCCTGTCCAGGAATCAGCACATCAAAGTAAAATCACAATCACTATTCGTATTCATGGCTTTTGTTGCCGTAATAAACAACGATGGTCACTTGAAACATCCATTTCAAACATTATATTATCATCTGAATAAGACTGCGGATTTTAAATGGTATATAACATGATAATTTTTGTACAGCTTTTTGCCTTACCCCGAAGAGTCATTCATACAAGAGAACGCCAATTCCCAGTAGCAACTCGAAGGAACTTATTATTTTTTTGCGGTCACAACTCTCAATCGCGCAGGAAATATTCAAGCTATCAAATTGAGCCCCATGTAATAGAAAATCCAGTGATCAATAAAAGTTAAATCTTAACGCACAAAAGCTTTTTGACTCCTTTCTGATAGCATGATATCCACAAAAAATAGGGTGCAAATTGCTTATAGTGTGATATGGATTTAGCAGATATTTAGGGGAATAAGAGAATTATCGGTTATAAGCAACTTGAATGTGATATACAAAAACAGTAAACTGAAGCCGGAAATGATGTGAAATGGTTGTAGCGAGCAACACTTCCAGATCGGAGAACACAACAACAACAACAAAAAAACCGAAGCGCACTACAAATTCGTTTTTTCACACTCAAAAAGGCTCGAGCGATTAGAATAATGTTTGTTGCCCTAATATTAACCAAGAAGAGATAATAGTACATCTAGAGGTCAAATCGAATGACGTTATCGGTAATACACTTGATACCGTTACCGCACAGAAATGGCATGTCAAACCACGGAAATCATACGAAGAGCTTTTTCCAGTTTTTTCCAATTTACCTGAACCAAACCTATAAACAGAGCAGTAATTAGCAAATTTAAGAGGAAAAACGAAATGTAAGAATCACCTGCTTTTCTACAACGTTTTGATATAGCACAGGATGAAAAAGCTCTCCTTTTGCCGAAAGGGTTCAGCAACAGACATCAATAAAATCAAACTTAGGTGATCCGGTTTCCAATTGAGTCGCTCCAGGTGATATTCCACAAAGAAACTAAACTTTATATCAATTATTTCAATCACCGTGAGCCCGCTCAGGGATACGAATACACATAAATGCAAGTTGTCACCGATGGTGATAGGAACGGATGAGACAGGAGCTCAAAAACGGATTGCGTCACATTTGGATGAAACCAAAGTGCTACGATATACGTTTTATATATATATATATATATATATATATATATATATATATATATATATATAA